>SMOI01000192.1:2170-62310 GCA_008000375.1 Poteriospumella lacustris
TCGTACCGACCCGAACACCGGTTTGAATACTGCAGGATGCTAGATCGACCGACGGCGTAAAATTACCAAAGAAGTCCGTGTAGGGACAGTCGAATTCGCCCAAGGATACTGCTGCCATGGATGACCAAGTGCTCCCCACTGGCCAATACACGGCCACCATCTATACAGCGATCAAGGAGCAACGCTATCAAGATGCGATCGACATTTTGCTGTTAGAGCAACAAAACTTTCCTCGATCGAGAGCGGCCCTGTCGTTGCTGGGCTTTTGCTATTACCATTTGAATGATTTCACATCTGCGGCCTCGTTTTATGAGCAGCTGGTGTCAATATGCCCAGACGTGGAAGAGTACAAGCTGTACTACGCACAGTCAATGTATAAAGCCGGACTATATCCCGAAGCAATGAAGGCAGCTATCAGAGTGGAGGGCGAACAACTCGCACAACGTGTGCTCATGCTGCAATCGATAATCAAGTATGAACAGGACGAGTTGCCTGCCAGCAAAGGCTATTTGGACAAATGCCACAACGAGGACCCGGACATTATCGTCAATTATGCGGCCATTTCGTTCAAAGAAGGAAACTATGCCGATGCCCGCGCGAAATACATGGAGGCCATCAACAGCTTGGGCTTCCAGGCAGACTTGTCGTACAACATTGCGCTGTGTTACTATCGAGAGAAGCAGTACGGACCCGCTCTGCGATGCATCGCCGAGATCATGGACAAGGGCATCCGCAGCCATCCCGAGCTGTCGGTGGGCAGTGCCACTGACGGCATCGACGTTCGATCGGTGGGCAACTCGGCCGTGCTGAAGGAGACGTGTTTGATTGAGGCGCTGAATCTCAAGGCGGCCATCGAATACGAAATGAAGCCTTCGGAGCCAGCGAAGGTGAACACAGAAGCGACGGCGGCGAAAGAGGCCCTCACCGACATGCCTCCTCGTCTGGAGTCCGAGTTGGATCCAGTGACGCTGCACAATCAAGCGATCATATTCGCGGAAGAGGACCCGTCGGGAGCCTTCAAGAAGCTGTCGTATTTGCTGGCGAACCCTCCGTATCCGCCGGAGACCTTTGGTAACCTGCTCTTGCTGCACTGCAAGTTCCAGAACTACGACTTGGCGGCAGGGCTGTTGGCGGAGAACAGCCATCTGACGTACAAGTACCTGTCGCAAGAGCAGTACGACTACCTGGACGCCAGTATCATGGTGCCGACGTCGGTGGAGGAGGCTTATCGCAAGTTCGACGAGCTGTCAGCGAAGTATATCGAGAAGCTGCGCAAGGCGACGAAGTCCATCCAAGATGCGCGCACCGCTCGCGACAACGAGCAGATCAAGAACAGTTTGAAGCAGTACGACGAGGAGTTGGAGCGCTACATTCCGGTGCTCATGGCGCAGGCCCGCATCTACTGGGAGCGGGAGAACTACCCGATGGTGGAGAAGCTGTTCTTTCAGTCGAGCGAGTTCTGCTCGGAACACGAGGTGTGGAAGCTGAACGTCGCTCACGTGTTCTTCATGCAAGAAACGAAGTTCAAGGACGCGATTCGCCACTACGAGCCGATCGTGAAGAAGCTGCAGGATGGCATGTTGCTCGACATCACCGCGATCGTGTTGGCCAACCTCTGCGTGTCCTACATCATGACGTCGCAGAACGAAGAAGCAGAGGAGCTCATGCGGCGGATCGAAAAGGAAGAAGAGCGGCTCGCCATATCGGATCCCGACAAGCAGTGCTTCCACTTGTGCATCGTCAACCTAGGTACGTCCGTCGTCTCCGCTCTGTGCTCGCGTCGATGGTTGACCCCTGACCGATTTGCTGTGCTTCCTGCTGTTGTTGTGTGTAGTCATCGGCACCCTGTACTGTGCGAAGGGCAACTTCGAGTTCGGCATCTCGCGCATCATCAAGTCGCTGGAGCCGTACGACAAGAAGCTCCACACGGACACGTGGTACTACGCCAAGCGCTGCTTCCTGGCCTTGGTGGAGAACCTGTCGAAGCACCTGTTGGTGCTGAAGGACTCGGCGATGGAGGAGATCTTGGAGTTCCTCGACAAGGCGGAGACGGCAGGCAAGAACATTCCGTCGGTCATTGGCCCACAGGTCGATCTCGGCGACGGCAGCGCGGCCGAGAACGAGCACCGGACGGTCGCGTACGAGGCGCGCCAAGTGAAGAATTTGTTCCTAAAGCTGCACGTGTAACACCCCTTTACTATTTGTTTGTATCTCACCCACCATCAGTTCTGCTTGTGATTGTAACGAATGCGGTCAGTTGACGAGCACATTAATGCGGAGGTATTTGACTTGCGGCTCATCGGGGCAACAGTACGGTGCGGAGCTGACAGAGCCCAGCTACAGTTCGGTAGAACAGCCCGCCCGGCTCACACGGCTGAACGCTGCCGCACCACCTCCATGTCAACCAAACAACACCCAAACAGGAGCACACCAGAACGTTGGCTGTGAAATACTTATAATAATAGGAAACAGTTACACATGAAGCTTCAAAAAGAGATTCTTTACTTGGCGCGCCTCGTACGCGACCGTCCGGTGCTCGTTCTCGGCCGCGCTGCCGTCGCCGAGATCGACCTGTGGGCCAATGACCGACGGAATGTTCTTGCCTGCCGTCTCCGCCTTGTCGAGGAACTCCAAGATCTCCTCCATCGCCGAGTCCTTCAGCACCAACAGGTGCTTCGACAGGTTCTCCACCAAGGCCAGGAAGCAGCGCTTGGCGTAGTACCACGTGTCCGTGTGGAGCTTCTTGTCGTACGGCTCCAGCGACTTGATGATGCGCGAGATGCCGAACTCGAAGTTGCCCTTCGCACAGTACAGGGTGCCGATGACTACACACAACAACAGCAGGAAGCACAGCAAATCGGTCAGGGGTCAACCATCGACGCGAGCACAGAGCGGAGACGACGGACGTACCTAGGTTGACGATGCACAAGTGGAAGCACTGCTTGTCGGGATCCGATATGGCGAGCCGCTCTTCTTCCTTTTCGATCCGCCGCATGAGCTCCTCTGCTTCTTCGTTCTGCGACGTCATGATGTAGGACACGCAGAGGTTGGCCAACACGATCGCGGTGATGTCGAGCAACATGCCATCCTGCAGCTTCTTCACGATCGGCTCGTAGTGGCGAATCGCGTCCTTGAACTTCGTTTCTTGCATGAAGAACACGTGAGCGACGTTCAGCTTCCACACCTCGTGTTCCGAGCAGAACTCGCTCGACTGAAAGAACAGCTTCTCCACCATCGGGTAGTTCTCCCGCTCCCAGTAGATGCGGGCCTGCGCCATGAGCACCGGAATGTAGCGCTCCAACTCCTCGTCGTACTGCTTCAAACTGTTCTTGATCTGCTCGTTGTCGCGAGCGGTGCGCGCATCTTGGATGGACTTCGTCGCCTTGCGCAGCTTCTCGATATACTTCGCTGACAGCTCGTCGAACTTGCGATAAGCCTCCTCCACCGACGTCGGCACCATGATACTGGCGTCCAGGTAGTCGTACTGCTCTTGCGACAGGTACTTGTACGTCAGATGGCTGTTCTCCGCCAACAGCCCTGCCGCCAAGTCGTAGTTCTGGAACTTGCAGTGCAGCAAGAGCAGGTTACCAAAGGTCTCCGGCGGATACGGAGGGTTCGCCAGCAAATACGACAGCTTCTTGAAGGCTCCCGACGGGTCCTCTTCCGCGAATATGATCGCTTGATTGTGCAGCGTCACTGGATCCAACTCGGACTCCAGACGAGGAGGCATGTCGGTGAGGGCCTCTTTCGCCGCCGTCGCTTCTGTGTTCACCTTCGCTGGCTCCGAAGGCTTCATTTCGTATTCGATGGCCGCCTTGAGATTCAGCGCCTCAATCAAACACGTCTCCTTCAGCACGGCCGAGTTGCCCACCGATCGAACGTCGATGCCGTCAGTGGCACTGCCCACCGACAGCTCGGGATGGCTGCGGATGCCCTTGTCCATGATCTCGGCGATGCATCGCAGAGCGGGTCCGTACTGCTTCTCTCGATAGTAACACAGCGCAATGTTGTACGACAAGTCTGCCTGGAAGCCCAAGCTGTTGATGGCCTCCATGTATTTCGCGCGGGCATCGGCATAGTTTCCTTCTTTGAACGAAATGGCCGCATAATTGACGATAATGTCCGGGTCCTCGTTGTGGCATTTGTCCAAATAGCCTTTGCTGGCAGGCAACTCGTCCTGTTCATACTTGATTATCGATTGCAGCATGAGCACACGTTGTGCGAGTTGTTCGCCCTCCACTCTGATAGCTGCCTTCATTGCTTCGGGATATAGTCCGGCTTTATACATTGACTGTGCGTAGTACAGCTTGTACTCTTCCACGTCTGGGCATATTGACACCAGCTGCTCATAAAACGAGGCCGCAGATGTGAAATCATTCAAATGGTAATAGCAAAAGCCCAGCAACGACAGGGCCGCTCTCGATCGAGGAAAGTTTTGTTGCTCTAACAGCAAAATGTCGATCGCATCTTGATAGCGTTGCTCCTTGATCGCTGTATAGATGGTGGCCGTGTATTGGCCAGTGGGGAGCACTTGGTCATCCATGGCAGCAGTATCCTTGGGCGAATTCGACTGTCCCTACACGGACTTCTTTGGTAATTTTACGCCGTCGGTCGATCTAGCATCCTGCAGTATTCAAACCGGTGTTCGGGTCGGTACGAATCAACCGACAGCAGCGCGAAGAAGAAACGGACAGCGCTCGCAGTTACACACAGCCAACACAGAAGGTCTGGGTGTGATCGTCGTCGTCGTCGTTGTCGTCATCGTCTTCATGAATTGGTATTCCGGGATTGACTCCACCTTGACAACTTGTAGTTAATTAATGCAACAAAACCCATGATTTGATTGTTTATCCCATTCTATCGAATGAAATATGGAAGAATCATCGTTGACGAGATTGATCCCGCGCACGTACGCTTTGCAGGGATTGCAAAATATCCGGAACCGTGACAACTTGTTCAACCAGTTGCTTGGGCAACAGAAGTTGCTGCAAGATGGTTTGGACGACCAAACGATAGAATATTTCTTAGGACAACTATCATTAATGGACAGCAACAACTTCCGTGACAAAGCTGGCGTTGGGGAACGAGAGGGTCGTGTGTTCTCTGGTTTGGTCGCTCAACGACATTTCGGCTTTTCACATGGCATTGGTCGCTCGGGGGATATTGCAGAAGTTCAGCCCAAAGCTGCGGGCTCTTCCATACTATACAAGTTGACTAACAAGCTCGTATCGCATGCTTTACAAGTGGCGGGTTTGAAAACCGAACTCCACTCCATTGTGTTCCCACTTGCGACTGGCATGACTATCTCCTCAGCTTTGCTCGCCATGAAAAGTATCGAACCCCGCAGATCCAAGGTGATATGGTGTCGAATCGACCAGAAGTCTTGTTTGAAGGCGATATCGTTGGCTGGATTGACGCCAGTAGTGGTCGAACCCGTCCGGGAGAACAACATGCTCGTGACCAACATCCAACGCATCCGCGAAATTTTGCTGTCTGAGGAGCGCGAACACATCTTAGCAGTGGTCACGACCACAAGCTGTTTCGCCCCTCGTCAGCCCGATCGGATTGATGAAGTCGCTGTTCTCTGCCAAGAGTTCGCTGTGTTTCATCTGGTCAACAACGCGTATGGCTTACAATGTCCCAAGATATGCAAGCTCATCGACAGAGCTCACACAAAAGGCCGAGTCGATGCAGGTATGTTTGCTGACAGCATCTTGACTCAATTTCTTATAGTCTCACGGTCCTTTTGTGACTTATAGTTGTACAAAGTACGGACAAGAACTTCCTCGTGCCCGTGGGAGGGGCTATTCTCGCGACAGCGAACCCAGAGTTTTTGGCCAAAGTCACCGCGAACTACCCAGGCCGTGCGAGCGCATCTCCCATCATAGATTTGTTTATCACCTTGCTTTCCATGGGAGTAAGTGGGTATCGCGGACTGCTCCAACAACGACAACAGCTTCTTCCGCTCTTCCAGCGAAAGCTCCACGACTTCTGTGCCACCAACGCGTTGGAGATCCTACCCAGCCCTGCCAACACCATTTCATTCGCAATTTCGTTCGGTTCTCTTTCGTCCGGCGGCAAAGATCTCTCGTTTTTAGGCTCTATGCTCTTCCAACGAAATGTATCGGGCTGTCGAGTGGTGGTTTGTTCTCCGTCGGCCACCAAGAGGACGAAGATAGCTGGGGCGGAGTTCACCAACTGGGGAGCGCATGCCAACGACTATCCGGTGTCTTATTTCACGGTCGCCTGCGCGGTGGGCATGTCCATGAGCGAGGTTGATATCTTCTTGAGCAAGTTGCATAAAACATGGACAAAGTTCAAGAAGCTTCAGTCTCTAGCTGCTGCTTCTCACCCTGAGCCGGAGGGACAGACTCGTTAGCCTCAGGGCGGACGCTGCGATGTATATGTGACTTTATGATCAGGGGTTGAGTGTTAGCAGTGAGTTATCTGATTATATTTCACTATAGCGATTCATCGAAACGAAATAAACAATGCCCTTTAGAGGAGGCGTGGGTCAAAAAAGATACAAAAAACAAGGTCTAACCAATGGCATCCTCCACAAGTGACGGTTGCGAAGACACAAGTGGACCAACGGCGACTTATGCGTGAATTGGTTGGTGGTGTCGTTTCGCGGCAGTCTCGTGCATTACTAACTTTCAAATGTACTGATACAGTTGAAAAGAGCTAAAGGGTGGGATGCAGTCTTCTTTTAGTTGATTTCAATGATAGCCACGACGGGAAGGTGATCAGAGATGGGCGGATAGGTGCCACCGCGAACGCCTTTGGCGAAGGCACCGACGGTGCGACAATTGGAAGGGAGACTGACCAAGATCCAGTCCAGTGTGCGATTGGGTTTAAGCTCCTCAAGAGGATCGGATGGGCGCACGGGATGCGTAATCGGCGGTACCAGATCCAAGCTCTCGAAGACATCGATGAAGGCGCACTCCTCCGACAGGATGCGGACGGGGTGGAAGTCTTCGTTGAGATCACCGCCGAACACCGCAGCTTCATTGGGTGCAACCAAGCGACGCAATTGTTCGCACACTTTGACCGCAGTGACGATTCGTTGGTTGACTCCGGTCTCGATCTCGCTGTCGCATCCGACCCAAGGGAAATGAGCCGTGGAAACAAACACAACCTTGCTGGGGTCATCAACGAGAGCCAAGCGGGCCCAAAACAATCCTCGCAAAGGATAGTCGGGCATTTCTAAATCTGCGAAGCCAAAATCGACTAAACTGAAGATGTCCTTGTTCCAGTAGATGTTCGACTCCTTCAGCCAGCCCTCCGCACTTTCGGACTTTACACGTTGGTAGTTACCCAAATTCTCGTCGAAATATTTGATGATAGCAGGAGTGACTTCTTGAAACAGATAAACGTCCGATCGCAAAGTCAAGAGCGTTTGCACAAGCGACGAAGAACGCGCCGGCCAATGGTGGCTTCCCCACACGTTAAGGGTTGTCACGGTGAAACGAGCGGGATGAGGCATTTTTCTTTACAATTAGAACGACGAAAAGGGGTTGATCATGTACAATCAGAGAACAATTATGGTGATGTGTCTGCGTGGTCAATCGAACAGTCGACATGGCCAGGAGTCTCGAAGTCCAAAATCTGCGGACGACGAGCGGCTGCTGCTGGGACCGCCATCACTCGGCTAAAACATGCTGAATTTCGGGAATTCTCTTGGGAACTTCTGGTTTTCCGGCTAAAACGCTCCTCGCTGTCATCGTCGTCGTGGATTGCGTTGACAGATGGCTCGTCATTCTTCACTTGACTTCCTTTGTTCCCCTTTTGGTCGCGACAAACGTCACTGTGGTGCATAAAATGACAATCAAATCTGTCAGGGTATCATTCTCAAGGTTATCTTGAAGAGTGTGAAGGGAAGAGCTGCATTTCTGTTCTGTGAAGAAACAGACTGACCGCCATGCCCTGGGAAGGACCACAAGGATCACTTGGCCACAATTTCCCCACTCTGTGGAGAAATTCCCAGCTTCACCACAATAGCCATTTCTTGTTGGCGAGATCCCTTTACCGTCAAGAAATATTGGGTCTTGAACCCTCCACGGATCTGGAAATCTCTTCGCCACACACGAGATGTGCCACCTTTCTGGATATCGACCGCGTTGAGCAAAGGTTTTTGTTGAGTGGTGGCAAGCAGGGTACCCTTTGTGTTCACGATCTGGAAAAACACGATTGTCCATCAAATTGGCGACGAAATAGAGAGGAATCTCTGGGGACGCGGCGCATATCAGCTCTGCGATCAACTCCCCTCTTCAACGGCGAGTTTCAGTCCATCTCCGCTGTTGAATGGTTCCCAGCAGATAGTGGCTTGTTCATGGCTTCGAGCTATGGAGGAAGAATGGCGCTGTTTGACACGAATGCATTTGAAGCGGTTCTGCGGTACAGCTTCCCACAGCGGAAGATCTTCTCGGCGAAGTTCCATCGGCTTCACAGTCTGCACAGCTGCTTTGCTGTCGGACTGGACGATGGCGAAACAGTCCTCTGCGACCCACGCGTTGGTGATCGACCGATTTTGCGCATACCTACCCACGCAAGTGGAGTGAACGCGTTGGATTGGCACCCGCAGGAGGACTTCCACCTGCTGACGGGCGGCGAGGACGGCGCCGTGCGACTGTGGGACATTCGCACGGCGGCAGGCAATCACCGTATCCCGTTGATGTCTCTGGATTGGACGAATGACCACACGTTCCACGTTCCCATGCATCACGATGCGCTGCAAGAACATGCCAATCAGCACGGCCCGTCGTCCACGGCGGCCATGAGCGCCATGCCGGCGTCGTGGATCCATCGCGGTCACCACCGCATCAACAGTGTCGCGTCACGTGCAGCGAGCGTCGTAGCGCACAGTGCGGCAGTCAAACAAGCGACGTACACGGCGTGTGGCCGTTTCATTTTCACCGCCGGCAACGACGCGCTGTGTCGGCTGTGGAGCGCCGACAGCGGCCAGCTGCTGCCCCAACGGTACGAAGTAGGTCATCGCTCTCTGTTGGGATATCAGGTCGCTTTGGCCTCGGTCGCAGGGCTTGACGTGGGCGCTACGGGGATGCGAAGGGCGTCAACAGCGTCGGACGCGAATACGATGCGCTTTAACAGTCGCTGCCCGCTGGTGCAGCGAGACGAGGACGTCTTCGTCTCACCCGTGACTGAGGCTCCTGGGGCTGGATCCCAGCGCGGTGGTGCAGGTGCAGTGCTGGCAATCGTCCCACTGTTCGGCAGCAGTGGGCGGCCTGTTCGCTATTTGCGCGGTGGCCACGTGCAAGGACCCGTCACGGGCGTCTGCGTGCGGCGGACGACGGGTCACGTGCTGACGTGTGCGGGCGATGGCCTGCTGCTGCTCTGGCAACGGCCCGTGCGCGACACTGCCTGTGTAGATGAAGACGACGAGCCGCAGGCTGATACAGGCCGGCAGGTGTCTCGCAGCACCACAGCACCCGCGGCCAACGCGCGTTCGCGACTGCTCCGCGACGACGGCGTCGAGAGCCGCTACGACTTCGTTCGCGACGTTCTCCAGCGACGCTTTGTCACTGACGCTGCTGCTGTTGCTGCTTCTGCTTCTGCTTCTTCATCGTCCTCCGCCTCCGCAGCAGTTGCAGCAGCTCCAGCGATGTCTACTGCTGCCGCCTCGTCGGCTGTTGACTCGGCCGCGGTGAGCCAGCGCCACTTCAGCGTCGACGTGTCTCAGTCGTCGAGTCAGGCGCCCCAGGTCCACGTTCGCGAATTGGAAAGTGCCCCACGCCGCTTTCTGCCGCCGATTCTGCGCCATTATCTTCTACAGGCGCGCTTCCACGATGCCCATCGCCGCCAGAGCCGCACTGTGGAGCCCTCGACGAGTGAATCGGTCGATTGGAACGCGGTGCAGGCCATTCTCGCCGGCGCCAACGACGACAACGACGACGACAGCGACGGTGACGGCGGCGATGGCGACGGTCGCGACGGTGGTCTCGGTAAGACTGACCGGGCCAGTTCGACGGCGGCGACGACGGCCTTGGCGCCGGACGATGTGGCTGCGCTCTTCGGCGACGTGAGCGACTCCGACGACGGCGACGGTCCGCGAGTGGCGGGGCAGAAGCGATCTCTCGCCGACGCCACGACAGCAGCCGCGGTGGTTGGCGCCCCAGCGACCGCCCCGACGACCGTCGAATCGCCCGCCGGCAATCAACGCCGCGACAGCCGCTCCCGTGACAGTCAACCGCCGCCGACCCGACGCACGGGCACGGGCACGGGCACCTCCTCCGGTGCCGCATCTGGTGCCACCCGTCGCATGCTGCAGCTGAGACGCCACAGATGATCTATGCTCCCCGTCCGACATCTCCCCCCCCCCAAACGGCAATGGGCACAGCCAGCAAACAAGAGACAATTTAGGGAACGACCGGCCGGTCGCTTACAACGGCCGCGTTATCGGATGCGGCGGATGAGCTTGCCGTGGTGCAGCTCCTGCATCTCGTTGCGCATCACCATCGCACGGATGCACATGCGCAGGACGTCGTTGCTGTAGCCCTGCGCTTCGCCTTCCTCGACCATTTTCTTCGTCGACACGGTCGCCCGCAGCGACATGCGGCGCTTCAGATACTCCTCCGCCAGCTGCAAGTCGCGATTGCCACCCGCCGCTCCACCCGCACCGCCGGGCGCCATCAGCTGCATCAGCACGGGGTTCGATTGACTGGCGGCCAGGGTGGACACTTTGAAGAGACGAAGCGCTTCTTCGACGTCCAGCACCGTCGCTTCCGCCGAGAGACGCATCTTCGCCAGCGCCTCCGACAGCCGCACGATGGCCTCCAGCTGCCGAATGGTGATCGGCACGACCTGCGCATCACTGCCGCTGTTCTTCTCCGCAGAGGCACGGCGATGCAGCAGCGATTGACGCACTTGGTTGCGGATGTGCACGTACTGACCGTTGAGCAGCTGCGCCGCTTCGTCGTTCAGACGCGGCGCACAGCGCTCGCGACAATACGCGACGAACTTCTTCAGCGTCGCGGGCGGAATGATGCCGCCATCGACACCGCTGGCGTCACCGCCACCGCTACCGCCACTCGCGGCGGTCGTCGTCTGCGCCAGCGACGTGTGGATGTGCACGCCCAGGACGTGTCGTGCGATGTTGCGGTCGCGTTCCATCTCGCGCACGTCGCGGACGATGAAGATGCAGTCGAAGCGCGACAAGATCGTCGACATCAAATTGATGTTGTCGCCCACGTCCCGCAGGTCGTCGTACCGACCGTGAATCGGGTTGGCCGCCGCGAGGACCGAGTTACGACAGTTGAGCATCGTGGTGATGCCGGCCTTGGCGATGGAAATCGTCTGTTGTTCCATCGCCTCGTGGATGGCGACGCGGTCGGTTTCGCGCATTTTGTCGAACTCGTCGATGCAAATGACGCCTCCGTCCGCCAGGACCATCGCTCCACCTTCCAAGTAGAACTCGCCCTTGCTGTCTTTGATGACCGACGCGGTCAGACCCGCCGCTGACGAGCCCTTGCCGGACGTGTACACGCCAATCGGGGCGACTTGCTGCACAAACTTCAGAAACTGCGACTTGGCGGTCGATGGGTCACCCATCAACAGAACGTTGATGTCTCCACGCAAGCGCACGCCGTCTGGCAATGCCTTCCGCGACCCGCCGATCAGCAGACAGGCAATGGCCCGCTTGATGTCCTCGGTGTATTCGCCGGAGATCTGCGGGGCGATGGACCGCGACAGTCGCTTGTAGATGTCCGGATCACGCGCCAGCTGCTGCATTTCTTCTTCGTCTTGCAGCGTGAAGTGAGACGTGAGGGCGCGTGGTCCGCCGCCAGTGTCGCCGTCCAGTTGCATGCCCAGCACGCGCAGAAACGGTGTGCGCACCGACGAGCCCAGCCCGCCTTGACCACCTTTGCCACCGGACGAATTGGAGGCGCTGTTGAAGAGGGAGGCAATACCAATGACGGAGACACGTGTGCCAGGTGTGATGCGGTCGACGAGGTAGCGGTCGGCGGTCAACATGATCGCGCGCGGCATTTCACCGGTGGGGACGACCTCGGGGCACTCTTGAAGCCGCAGCGTTTGCTGGTCGATGTACTCGCAGTGATCCGCCATAATTACGTATGTCCCAGAGCCGCAGTCTTCGCCCTGTGCTCCGTTGCGGTCACATTTCGCTGGGATCGTCGTACCACCGAGCACCGAGCGGCAGGCGAGACGCTTCACGGACTGGCACTTCGTGCACTTGATCGACACTTCGACGGCCTTGGAGCGCACTTTGGAGCAGCTGATCACGATACCTGGTACCTGTAATGTGCACGCAAAAGTCAGCACTTGATCAGTACTCGAACAGGGTGGGGAAGTGACGCACCTTGATGAGCGTGTTGATGTGTTCAGCGGTCAGCGACCGCAACGACTGCGGGTTCTGGTCGCTTTTCAAAATGATCTGGAAGTCTCCCTGATTTGATTGTAATTGCTCTTGATTCTGTGTCGTCAGACTCTGTTTCAAGGCATCTTTAGCGCCCGCTTCGAAATAGGGAAGTGTTTCGTTCGGTTTCGACTGCGACAGCAACGAACAGCCTCGGTGTGAGAGAAGCGTCAGCGAAAGAAAACGAGGGAAATTGATAACCCACCTGTAAATTATTGAACAAGACCTCGTCGAATTCGTTGAGATGCGCAAGGTCGACTTCGATGAACATTTCGTTGCGGTTCCAGTGGCGAATGAGCGCCTCGCGATAGATGTGGATACCATCGAGACGGAAGTTCCGAAAGAACTCTCGGAATCGAATGCGAGATGTGGCACCATCTAGTCCAAAGTTCAATTGCTTCTGTCCACCCCACGATTCATATTCGTCCGGAGGCTCCAGAACAACTGGGCGACTGAATTCCATATCTCCGTACATCCCTCTTGTGTTTGGTGGTCTCCTTCAAAAAGAAATCAACAGAAACTTCTCTCGTAAACAATGAAAGAAGAAAAGAACCAAAAGATAGATGCGCAATATCCGGGACAGAGTCGGTGATTGATTGTGACCCCACACTGGGTTGGTTGCAATAGTTACTAAATAGCGAGGTCAGCTCAAGCAGCAGTCAAATTCAAACGAACACCAACATACTTGTACCTATTTCTTGATACGTATCAATTATAAAATGGTAAGTTGAGGTAACTTTTGTTCCTTAAACACCTGTATCAATATGTATCGTAAATAGGCTATAGTAGTAGTACTCAAGTGAAACAATACGTACGAAGTATTCGATCGGATCTTTGCGGCGGCGGCGGCGTCGAGGCGTCGAACGTCGAAGCATCATCGAGACAACAACTGATCGTGGTCTGTTCTCACAATCAAACACAAAGCTTGTACGTCGAAAATGTTGGCAGTGTGGGCTTTGCTTCTCATTGCAGTGGGGGTTTACTCCATGCCTTACTATGCTCCTTTGCAGGGCGAAGCAGGCGGAAAGCGAACGTTGGTTTTGCTGGATAACTTGGTGAGTCCGAAGTTTCGCCATCTTTATGAATTTATGGAGCTAACGCCTGCCCCCACTCTCTTTCTTAGGATCATCTTCCATCTTACTCTGTGTTCTTCTCTGACTTGTCGGCTCGAGGCCACGTGCTCTCGTTTTATCAGGCCGAGTCGCCCAACTTGGCGTTGAAGAGATACGGCGAGAAGTTGTACGACAACATTGTCTTCTTTGCGCCATCTACGGAATCGTTCAGCTCCATTTCGTTCGATGACGTTTCGGAGTTTGTTCAAGAAGGTGGAAATGTGCTCGTCGCAGGTAACAAGCGTCTCAGCGACGGTGTTCGTGAGCTGTTGGAGTCCTTCGGCGTTTTAGTCGACAAGAAGGACACGGAGGTCATCGACCACTTCGAGAACTTCGATGCTCTGGACTTCAACCGCCAACATACTGTTGTTCAAGCGAAGAATGCTATCGCCTCGTCGGTCGTCTTGGGCGATTTCAACGGAAAGGCTAGTCAGACGCCCGTGTTGTTCAAGGGCATTGGCCACAAGATTAAGAAGGACAACATTTTGGCCGTGCGCATTTTGAAGGGAAATCCTACCTCTTATTCTTACTTCACCTCCAAGGCGATCACCGATGCACCAGAAAGTACCGGTGAACAAACGTCGTTGGTGAGTGGCTTGCAGGGCCGTAACAACGCGCGTGTTGTCTTCGCTGGTTCGTTGGACTTGTTTTCGAATCAATATTTCGGAGCCCAGATTGCTGGTCGTACCAGTGGCAATCGCGACTTCTGCCGCGAAGTGACGAAGTGGGGCTTTGCCGAGTCTGGTGTGCTCCGCTTCCGTAACATCGTCCACCACAAGTCCGACGGAACTCCTCCTGACGTGATTCTTCACGAGAAGGAGCGTCCAGACTTGCCGGCGACCTTGTATCCTGATCCGGAGATTACCCGTAACTCCTTGGTCTATCGCATCAAAGACGAAATCGTGTACAGCATGGTGGTGGAGGAGTTCAAGAACGGCGACTGGCAGCCCTTCTCGGCCGACGACATGCAAATGGAGTTTGTCATGTTGGATGCTTACGTGCGCAAGACCATGAAGAGCAATTCCGATACGGGTAAATTCGTCGCACAATTCACGGCACCCGACAGTTACGGTATCTTCAAGTTCCGTGTGCTCTACCGGCGCGAGGGCTACACCGTGTTGCATGCCGAGACACAAGTGTCCATTCGCCCCTTCAAGCACAACGAGTACGAGCGCTTCATCTTCTCTGCGTACCCATACTACGCGTCCGCCTTCTCAGCCACGATCGCGTTCTTCGTGTTCTCTGTGTTTTTCTTGTTTTCTTCGGATTAAACTGGCCGCGCGGCATGCTGGAGGTATCCCTCTGTGTGACGTGCAGTCCTCAATTAGTTAGCGGTTGGGGTAAAAGCTGTGGTGAAAATGCGCATTTAACACTTGCTACGGACTGATTTAGATCAACTTTACTGCAGACCATATACTGCGCAGCACTAATCAAAGTTCACGCGAAGATTACCTTGCTCAGCGGCTGCACCGCCAGCTCGCTGAGCTCCCATTCGATATTCCGGCGCGCGCTGTCCTCGGCACCGTTGCTGCGGAATACGGTCGATCGGAAGATGCTGCCGTGACCCAAAAAGTGTTGTAGCACTCGTATCCTGCCGCTCTGGTATTCCTCGTCAGAATAATGAATGTACTCCAATCGAATCGCTCCGGCATAGGCGGCGTAGTCTGACTCTGAGGCAGCTAAAATGCTGAGATCCAAGTCCATAAAAAGCCCTAAGGCCTCATCATCATCTTCATCGACATTGTGAGATTTTGTGGCTAAAATATAGCGAACTACTCGAGAAGCAAGCGAAGAATGAAGATGCGCACTTAAACGTGTCAAGAAGAGAGCAGCGCTATCTTCCTCATTGTGGCTTGACGTAGGGTCGTAGATGATATCATGGTAGAAGATTGCCCATTGAATCGCATCGACATCTTCTGAAGATTTGCATAGGCTGAGGAACTCTTGCAACTTTTGGCACAAATCTTCGATGTGCCTCAAGGTGTGGTAGTGGCGGTGAACTTCGCCGTACTTCAACTCCAACTCTGCCCACAGCTGGCTAATCTCAGCTGAAGAGATGTCAACTCTTGAACAAAGTTCCGAAAATTGATGACTGAGCTCGCTCATCATCGTTGATGATTAAAAAAGGAAGAAAAAGAGAAAAGAGGATATTTCACACGGAGGCTTTAAGGGTGAGTCAGAGACATCGATGCGAAAGCTGCTACTTCCAGTTGTTTTGCTATGTGATTCTACTTGCCAGGAACTCCCAACTCCCACAACTCCGAAGTTCCAAGGGCCCATGACGACATGATGACGACGACATGATGACGACGACTGCTGTACGGTACATATGACCGGGATTAGCAACCCTGCTCTCTCCTCAACTCCAGTTGGCTCATCGGAGAAGAGAGAATGTAATCACAAGTGAACGACCAACGAGAAAGCCGAGGCGGCAAAACAAACCGATGATGATGCAAACCTCAAGTTGCAGAGTTTAAGTCGCCTCGGAAAGCAAGAAAAGATTATTGCAGTGCCGCTTGATCCCAGATGAAGGGACTTTCTCAAGACAAACGTCAAGTAGCTCGGTCAGAATCTCCAGTCGCTTTCCGAAGCGACTTAAACTTGTACTTGAGGTTCTCATCAAGGGCTTGTTTTGCCGCGTCGGCTTTCACGAAATGCGTATTGTCAGAGGCCTCGACCTCTTTGATTCCGAGTGCAGTTACTGCACCAACTAGGCCGTGTAAGAACCTTCGAGCACTTTCGAACCATTTAAGTCATCTTTCTTGAAAATTGGTGTTACTCTTTGCGAGAATATTCAATATCGAAAAGCTGCGCCGAAATGAAATGATGAGTTACAAGTTACGAACCATCGATTCCTGTTCCCTCAAAACAAAATCTGATCACCAAATTATAAAAGCACAATATGTTGATGTTTTTATGTTCTAGGGCCAACAACTGCCTATCCAGGGAGAGGGCCAGGGGAAGCAGTGAAGGTGAAGTGAAGGTGAAGTGAAGATGGGAATACGTCGATCCTTTAGACCTACGTACGGTCTTGCATTTTATTGGATCAACAATGACTTCCAGTGCGAGGAGAAGGAATAGAACAGAGTGGAAATGAAGATCAGAAGAAACGGAATTTAATTCTTGAAATTGTTCGGGTAATTTGTGCAATGTGCAGGGGCGCCTCAACCGTACAACGTAAGGCGTGGTGATTCCACAGCAACCGAAAAATAAAACAAGGCAACTAAGGCGACCACAAATGTATTTCCTTGTCTCACGGGCAGAGATCTATTCGCTGACTGGATCAAATCAAAAAGAAAGTGATAAAAAAGAAGTGAGGAACACAGGTTTGAAGAGAATTTTCACGCGGAGTCCCGGAGGTAGTCCGAGGCTCCAATGGACATCGTCTTTGTTTTGCTGTATCAAACCTGTAGTAAGCTGATGAAGATTCAATAGAACACTAGGAAACGTGTGGAATTCTTAGCCCTTCGATGGAACAACAGGAATAATCGATCGCAGCAGCAGTGGGAGAAAAGACGGCGACGCGACGACGACGACGCCGCCGCACAACCTCATCGTCGTCGTCGTCGTCGTGCGGGGTCAGTTGGCGCTGCCAGCGTTACCATCTGGCATCTACTGTAACGACGGTGGCTTAGGATTCGGAGCTACGGGTTCGAAGATGGGATGAACAGGACTGCCGTGTGGCTACGGAGAGGCATACTTGAATGATCCTTCTCGCCAAAAGCGTGTTTTGGTTCATCATAATTGGAAGCATCGCTTGGTTCGACCTCAACCGTCCTATCTTCACTTCAGCTCTCAAACTCGTTGTACCGCTCAACGTTCCTCTCACCACAGCAATGTCTACTGAGTCTCGTAAGTCACGTTAACCAACTAATTGCTGCTTTCCATTGCACTTCTAATCCTTCGCTGTGGCTTGTTCATGGGTAGAAACGAAAAATATTTTGGTAGCAGGTGGCGCCGGTTATATCGGCGTGCACACTATCGTGACTTTGATTGAAGCGGGCTATGACGTCACAGTCGTCGACAACCTTGTCAATTCCTCTCCTGTTGGATTGGATCGTGTGATGGAGCTGACGGGTTGCAGTGCCGAGCGTGTGAAGTTTCACAAAGTGGACATGGTCGATGCCGCGGCGTTGGAGGAGGTCTTCAAAGTATCTCCTAAGTTCCACGCATGTATCCATTTTGCAGGTTTGAAAGCGGTCGGAGAGAGCGTGCGCAAGCCCTTGCTGTACTACACGAACAACTTGGACAGCACCATCAACCTGCTGCATTTGATGGACAAGTACGGCTGCAAGGCCATCGTGTTCTCGTCGTCAGCTACCGTCTACGGCTCTGCTCCGGTGCCCATTCGTGAGGACACCCCCACGGGATTCGGTATCACTAATGCTTATGGTCGCACGAAGTACATGATCGAGGAGATCCTGAAGGACTTCAAGCGCAGCAAGGACCTCGAAACGGCACCCGGCGAGGAGCCCTGGAGCGTCGTCACATTGCGCTACTTCAACCCTGTCGGCTCTCACCCCTCCGGCCGCATCGGTGAGTCATATCTGGCCTTGTATTTGGCGTGGTTGACCCCCCCCCCCCCCGTGTTCTAAACTTGTGTTTGCATCGGTCGTGTACGCACAGGAGAGGACCCCAACGGCGTGCCCAACAACCTCATGCCTTACGTTGCCCAAGTGGCCGTCGGACGTCGCGATAAGCTCACTGTCTTTGGCAATGATTACGAGACGAAGGATGGCACGGGCGTGCGCGATTACATTCATGTAAGTGCTCTGCTTCTGAGTGCGTGTGCTGTGGACGAAACAGTGACGTGACCTGACGTGACGGTGCACAGGTCGTGGATCTGGCGGAGGGCCACCTCGCCGCGTTGCGATACGTACAAGATGCCGGAAGCAAGGGTCATGGTCGTGCGTCAGTGTTCAACTTGGGCACTGGCATTGGCTATTCCGTTCTGGATATGATCGAAGCCATGAAGCGTGCCAGCGGCCGCCCGTTGCCGTACGAGTTCGGCCCACGTCGCGAAGGCGACATCGCCGAATGCTACGCAGACCCCACCCTCGCGTCGCAAGAACTCGGCTGGAACGCACGTCGTAGTCTCGATGAAATGTGCCGCGATCTCTGGAACTGGCAGTCGAACAACCCCAATGGCTACGCTACGAGCAAGTAAACGTCCCTTGCTCTCTATAATACCTGTGGTGATCGGCGATCGCTTCTGTAATGAACACGCATGTCTGTCAACTCAAGTGGACACAGGTTGCAATCCACATACTTGTTGGTTGGGTGGTTAGTCTATAGCGACATCCCTATTGCAGGCGCCGGTGCCACTCACAGTACCTAGAGCCTCCGACGGGAATGGGCCCAGTGAGCGGAACCACCACCAAACGTACCGCAGGTGTCGTGGTTCCAACCTCCAACCATTCTACCGTATACAAAGGGAAGCCCCGGGTGTCCGTTACCACGGGAAAGGGCACCATCTTCGCTGCGTTATTATCCCGGCGCGCCACCTGGCGGCACATCCTACGCCACCAGAGTACACCTCCCAGTGATCAGGCGCCGTGGGTATCGCCCAGCACTGTCGGCCATCGGGAGGCCATTCGTCATTTGCATGTCGATGCGACGCTGCCTTGACCCCCGCGATGACAGCCTCGTGTTCCCTCACCAACTGCACCAACACTGCCACCGCCTCTGGTACCACCTGCATCTTCGTTACCACCGCTGGTACCTCCTCGACCGCTGCCGTTCTACGAAAAGGCGCAGGGACAGCATGGACAGCAGCAGCCGCTGCGTTGGCAGTTGTGAGCGTTGTGCGATGGCGATGGCCGATGGTTGTATGCACATGCGAAGTGACACCATGGTAGAGGTGGCTCGATGGTGTTGGCGAGAGTCGTTGATGCCGTGTTTGGGGAGGGGATCGAAGATTGGCGTGGGGAGAGCCCGCCGCCAACGCCGCCAACGCCACCAACGTCTCAGCCCCAGCACTACGCTGAAAGACGCTGGGCGAATGGAGGTACCAAGTAATGGCATACGTGGTGGTAATGTCTCATGTGACAGTGCCCATATCCTAGCAGTGCCAACGGTGACGTTGATGCTCGCTACTGTAACGCACTTACACTCGTTTCTTGTCTGTTGGTTGGTTTTAAGTTACAGATAGATTGTTACAGTTAGGTAATTGCAGTTGGAAATTGGAAGTGTCGTCGCCTAGGCCGCCATTGAGGGCCCCTAAAATAGCTGCTGGAGATAGATGGTACAGTTGTGTCTTCAGGTAACATAGATACAGCCCGTGATGGCACAGTCTGTGTGGCAACGATTCGTCATGTGCTGTGGTTGGACTTTAATGCCACACCTTGCTGTCGCGAATAGCACATTTCATCCTGTACAAATCGATGTGGAAATTCTCCGTCGTCACATTAAACACTTCCGCCATCTGCTGTGCCGTGTATCCATGGAACAACACCGATGCCGTGGGAATCAGCAGCTGATACTGTTGTCGCGTCGCTGCAGTGCATTCTGGAGGCAAGAAGCTTGCGCTGATACCCACTCCTTGCATCATGTTCTCCGGAATATGCCCCCTTTCTTCGATGGCTTTCTTTGTTCTTGGGTGCATGTAATCCCCAAAGCTTACCGCCACGCTAGGCGTCGGGTATCCACCAGTAGGATGGTCATGACCATACTCAAAAAAGACCGCTAGGAGTTGCAAACGCGAACTAGAGGCTGCTTTGCGAATGATGATGACGAGCACAGCACGTACACCGTCTCCAGCACCTCGCGAGAAATATGTGGACACGCGTTTGAAGATGCCGTCAAAGGGTTCCCTGAAAGAAACCTCGACCACTAATTTCGGAAGCTTCGAGCTACTCGCGTCCATCGCACCTGGACGAACTAAGTCCTCGTGCCATACAAAAATCGATTGATCAGGCTGTAGGACACGATGTTCAATCGTATCGAAACAAATATCACCAGCCCCCTCGCTCGAGATGTATTGGCTCTGACGACCTAATTGCCCCAAAATTTCAGAAGCAGCTCTTCCATGAGTTTTAGACGGTAGCTCATATAATATGACTTTCCCGTCAATCAGGCAACGGTGGCACCTTTTCCAGTTATCTGGAAACATTTCCTCGAACTGAGCTACCGTATACGTGTCACTCAGAGTCACCATCACTCAGAGGCATTGTCGACGTCTGAAGAATTTCCATGGCTTCGTCGACAGTGTCGGCCACCTGATAGATGTCTGGATGTGATTCCTCGTGGTCATACCCGTCCTCCTCTTCATTCACTGCTGCAACTGCAACGACGGAGGTGTGAGTTTCTTTGCTCAATCGACGATCAACAAACGAAGACGTTGCTGATGAGGAGTTGTCATGGTTCGAAGGCGAATCCCTCATGATAATCTGCATCCCACACATAAAATCCGATCGTCAATGACACGCATATGTCATAGATGTTATACGTAACGTACCCCACCTGAAGTCTCCATTCGACGCCTTTTTGTTTGGTTGCCAGATTCCGAGCGATTGCTCTCACCGCCCACCAATGACATTATTGATGATGGGACAAAGCGAACGAAGCGATGATAGATTTATAAAACTAGCAAAAAAAATCCTCTGAACACCTCTGAACTACCAGGATAATTAGATTGTGAGCGACACGTTGGTCGTTCAAACACAATGTCCCGCGTCGAGTGTTGGTGAAAGAATCGCCAACAAGTCGGACCAAACAACATATTTCCGGTTTCCCTGAAAACAGACCACTATTTTCCGTTGACGCTGTCCTCAGTCGTTTGCTGGTTTCTCTTCTCTCTTCTTCTTTCTGTAAGCCATAGGTCACCGATTCACAACGATCGGTTTGCATCAAATGCGAGTTGAAAGTGTACATGGTAAAGAAAGATGAGGACGAAGGATCGCTTGAGTGTGTGACATTCTTGTTGTTGTGTGTGACATTATCGATCGCATCGAGAAGCATGCACATGTTCGTTCGCCTGCTAGCTCACAGGCTTGCTTACATGCTTGCTTGGTGCTGTCGCTGTAACTGTCGTTATACATATGATTGCTGCATACAAAGGGATGTCCCCGCGACACGAGTGTAGGCCCTTATGAATATGAGGCGTTTATGTGTGTCGTTAGGGGTGTCTCCTTAGCAGGCCCAAACCGTTTTACTTCGCAAATATTCACAGATCGAGATGCATCTACTACAATGTCGGCTGGGCAAGATCCTCGAAGCGCAAGATTCCTGCACGTATGCAGTATGCAGTATGCAGTATAGTATGCAGTATCTACGTATATAGTATACCGTATGCCGAATGTGCCGATAGCGAGTTGGTCGAGGAAACCTCGTCATGAGAGCCTGCAGCATTGCGTATTCCAGTGGAAACTCCAGAATTCGGTGCCAAGAAGACCTCCAAACCTTCATTTTTATGTCGAAACCTCGGTACCTCTTGGCATGTGATCCTACAACAGCAGCATGAAACAGTGGCATCGTCCAGTGGTGCACACGAGAGTCGATTGTCAACCATGTGATCAATCAATCAATCACACGCGCCTGTCAACTCAACTGGACACAGTTTGCGATCGACATACTTGTTGGTTGGGTTTGTTAGTCTACAGCGCTGCTACTATTGCAGGCGACACGGGAACGTATACTTGGCACCTACCAGAGCCTCCAGATACGCCTCGCATCGAGGGAGGCGTCCGAGGCGTGGGAGAGGCCCGTCTGAAACAGCGTGATGGCCCTCCGAGACACGGAGAGGAAATAACACAGCCGACGGGGAGAATAAAAAAATGCGGGTCGCAGTGAAAGGCAATCGCAGCGGCGCCCGCTACGCGTACTGCTTCAGCGGCGCGGCCATGAAGAATTCCAGCGTACCGCCTTGCGCGAGATCAGCGTACGCGATGCCGTTGCTGGTCGACGGCAATGTGCGGTCGTTCCATCGCACGGACTCGATGCGCGTGTTGTGGATGTCGTTGTTGTGGGCGACGATGCGCAATGTCTTCGCGCTGGCGAAGGTCGCGTCCGTGACGCGCTTGCGACGCGTGTCGGCGAGGCCATGGCTATGACCATGGAAGGCGTCAGAGACGTCCACCGTCACGTCGCTGAACAGAGGCACACCGAACTCGAATTGACCGGAGCCCGGGGACCGTTCGTAGAGTCCCAACGAGGACAACACGAACCACGCCGCCATCTCGCCGTTGTCTTCGTCGCCAGGGAACATGTCGCTGTCTGCTCGGTACAACTGCGTCAACGTGCGTCGCACGTAGTGACGGCCCTGGTCGGCACAGCTGCCACCGTAGCCGTCGAACATGTGCATATACAGCAAGTGGTGCACGGGCTGGTTGTTGTGCGCGTACTGGCCGAAGCAATGGTCCGCCATCTCCGATTGCTCGTGAATGACGCTGCCGTATCCTCCCAAATGGAACAGCGATGACGACGTCATCGTCTCAGACAGCAGCGAACACATGTCGCGCTGGTTCGCGGCGTACAGATCGTGAAGACCATCGGCGTTGTACGGCAAATAGAAGCGATACTGCCAGGGGCCGGACTCGGTGTAGTCGCCACCCCAGCCGAACTGGTCGAACGGCTCGGAGAACTTTCCATTCGACAAGCTACGCGATCGGAAGAAGCCTGTTTCACTGTCGAACAACAACGAGAAATTACTGGCTCGTTGCCGCAGGACGCTCTCGTCGTCGGCCTTGCCCAGCTTCTGCGCCGCTTGCGCCACGGCGTAGTCGCTCTGCAGGTAGTTTAGCGTGCGCGAGACAACCTCGTAGCACGTACCACCGGTGGTCATCGGTGCATCGCGCGGCACGTAGCCGTGCTGCAGATAAGGGTTGAGACACACGCGCCCCACGCCTTCGACGCCGACGGGAGGAGACTCGAACGCGTCCTTGCGAATGGCCGCGTAGGCCAGGTCCACATCGAAGCCGGGGATGTCGTTGACGATGGCGTCCGCCAGCGACACGTCACCCATCGTGCCAATCATACCCGAGCGGTAGCCAGGAGATGCCCACTTGGGCAGCCAGCCACCCTCGTTGAAGGCGGTGAGCCAGCCTTGCACGGTGATCGCCAGCATCGGCCGGTGAAACAGCGTCAACAAGGGGTACACTGTGTTCCAGGCGTCCCAGAATCCGGAATCGGTCGAGAGAGGGCCACTCATCACGCGGGTTGTGTTGTCGGTGGCGAACGGAGACCAGTGGATAGCTGCGCCACTCGCGTCGAACTCGGTCAACTGACGCGGGAAGAGAGACGCGCGGTACAGCGACGAGTAGAACACAGAGTAGAAGTCGCCGGCCTCTTCCTGACTCACGCCATTGGGAGGCTTCGTCACTTGAACGCGTCCCAGAACACTGTTCCATTCCGCCTTGGCGTCGTCGCGAAGCGCCTCGAAAGAGACAGACGCGCCCACCTCTTGCTGCAGGTTGAGCAGCGCTTGCTCCTTCGAAATGAAGGACGTCGCCAATCGCACGATCAAAACGTCGTTGTTTGTATCATTTGGCGAGAAATCCACCCACGCAACGTTACCGCCAGCTTTCGTCGTGAGACCGTCGAGGCTGGTCAATTGGCTGCCGTCGCCGTTGTAGATCGCCGCGACGAAATAGTGGCCATAGGCCGCCTCTTTGCCCCCAACTCCTCCCGAGTTCTTCGTTGTATGGCCGGAGATCAAGACGGTTCCATCGACAGGTGACTTGCCGATCTCGGAGATATCGGAGTTTTGGGGCAACACGATCGAGATACGCCGGATTTGCGACAAACTCGTCGAGTCGGAGTCACCGACTTCGTGCGCCACATACGATGGGAAAGAAGCTCGCATGATGCCTCCATGCATGGAGGGAGTAAACTCAATCTTTAGGTTTCCATTGGAGTTTCCGTACTCAAACAGTGATGCCGCGAAGTAGTAAGGAGTGAAGGTTGATTGTGCGGGAGAGTATCCCGCGAAATCGTCTCCTGACGCCGATTGGCTGCTGGGATTGCTTGGCATGTACGCCTTAATGAGAAAATTTCCATAATCAGAAATCCAAGGCGACGGCTGATGGGTCAAACGGAGACCAAAATATCGTCGGTCGGAAGGGTGGAACCACCATCCTGGCCAAGTAGGATCGTCGTCCGTTTGTGGGGCAAACGCATTAAAGCCCCAAGGTCGAGTAATCAGAGGAAGGGTACTACCACGTGATAAGTCATATCGGCTGTCTGTTCCACCAAGAGTGTTAACAGCCGAAACAGGATCCTCTCCAAACTTGACGGACTTGAATAGCTTCGACTTCGCTTCTGTGTACACCAACAAGCACAAGGCGAGGGTGATAAGGAGAGGCAAAAATCCCATCGCGAAGAAAGAGAACAAACTCGCCCAAGGACTGCAAAAGAAGTGGTCTGTCTGCTATTTCTATTTCTCTTTTGGGTTGGCATTTGGCATTTATTTCACTCAGTTTTGGCACCGCTGCTGCTGAACTTCAAGCCGCGAACAGACTGACATGACACCAGTGCTGTGATATGTGACAAGTACAAGTGAACTCTGTAATAGTGAAATGTGCATTATCAACAAACAGATATTGTGTACACGAAAGATTGCCATATCTGTCGCTTAAGATAGCGAAGATTCAACATTCGATGGGCCACTTTGGATCGAAGAAGGTGTCTGCAGAAGAACGGTTGTTCGTCGGTGCGAATCCTTTTCCAGGAGAATTCGCGACCAGTGATTGCCCGCGAAGGCCAAAGGGCATGCACACATGCACATCATCCACGCATCTACATACCGAAAAATCTGAGAAGTCTTGGTTGGTTGGTCACTTCTCAAACACCAACATGTCGCAATCAGGAGACGAGCCAAAGGTTAGTGAGGGACAACAACCTCTTGAAATCGAAGCTGGACCGATTCAAACCGAACAACCGAAGCAGTCGTTCGTACACACTGCCGCGACTTTCGTATTCAACGGAGCCAAGTCTGCCATACAGGACACTGTGGATCTCGCGAAAGATGTTCAGGCTGAGTGTTTCAACACTAAGGGTGGTACTGACGCGGTTGCGTTCCTCAAGGCCAACTTCATGAACTTTGTTCACATCCCGTACTTCCCTGCGTTTCACCGTCCGGGATGGATGCTTCGCTACATCGTCGGCCCACACACTGTGGAGTTGATGAGCAATTTGTTCTCTGATTTTTGGGCGGGCGTAACGGTTGCTCTGACTCTGATTCCTCAGGTATGTCGCTGATTGCGTTGCGCAACAAAGTGCAGATTCTTAATTTTAACACTTTCACCAGGCGCTTTCTTACGCACAATTGGCCGGTCTTCCACCGATCAATGGTCTCTACTGCGCCATTCTACCTGCGGCTATTTACTCCTTTTTCGGATCGTCGATGCAACTGTGCGTTGGTCCGGTGGCGTTGGTTTCTTTACTTCAAAGTGAGTTGATTAGCAAGTATAATATCACTCCGGGAAGTCAGGAGGCGGTCGATTTCGCTGGAGAGTGTTGTATTGCTGTTGGTCTCATTCTCACAGTCTTAGCTCTTTTGAACTGTGGCGACTTGATTCGATTCATCGCCCACCCCGTTATGTCTGGATTCACCACTGCTGCGGCGATGTTGATCGGCCAAAACCAGTTGAAAGGTGCGTTTGGTTTCTTGATAAACCCTCCGCAAGCCGGCGAAGAAGGTTACGAGTGGAACTGGCAAGTGATGAAGTGGTTCACCGAGCACTGGGACGACCAAGTCAAGGCGACGTCGCCATTCACCGGCAACCACTTGGTGCGCAATTTCTACGCCACGCGCATCTGCTTCGGTTTGTACTTCCCCATGATCCTTCTCGTCATCTTGAAACAGTACATCAAGCCGACTCCTGAGCGAAAGAGGTCGTGGGTCTTTTTGTTGTGGACGATGTGTGTCAATCTGATGCCGTTTGCCGCGATCATCATTGGTGCCCATGTTGCGTACGCATTGAAGCACCAAGAGCATGACAAGCCAGTGAACGAGCAGTCCTACTACATCCACAGCTTGTCCATCGTCCATTCTGTTCGCCCTGGCTTGGACTTCATTCGCGCGCCTAAATTCCGCTGGAACTTCGGGACTCTGTTGGGTGACGTCGTGCCCACCGCTTTAATCGCCTTCATGGAGTCCTGGGGAGTGGCGCAGCGTGTGGCGGGTATCAACAAGCAAATGTCCTTCTTGAACGCGTCGCAAGAGATGTGGTCGATTGGCTGTGCGAACTTCTTGGCGGGCATCAGTTCCGCGTATCCTGTGGCGGGCTCGTTTTCGCGTTCGTCGCTTAACCAGGCTGCCGGTGCAACGACGCCAGTCTCGAAGATGACAACGATGTTGGTCATCGTCGTCACGCTGCGCTTCTTGACGGACACCTTCTACTATATCCCCAGTGCGGCCCTGTCGGCCGTCATTTGGGTGGCTATCTACAACCTCGTGAGTATTTCTGAGTTCTACGAGGCGTGGAAGCACAGCAAGAAGGACTTCGTGATCATGTTGGTCACTGCGGTGACTGTGTACGTTTCCACCACCGGCGTTGGCCTCGCTGTTGGTATGGGTAGCTCTGTGCTCTTCAACGCCATCGAACAGGTGTTCAACCCTGAGTTCGCCATCCAAAACGTGTCGTACGACGTGGCGCATGAGAAAGGTCGCATCGTACACATGAAGTACTTGACGCAGCTGAGCTTTTTGACGATCGGAAAGTTCACCGACGAGGTTAAACGCAATACTACGTTGCTCTCGAACCACGAGGAGGCACTGGCTGCCGCTTCCACAGTCAATGAACGCTATTTCTTGCACGTATCCAACGTATTTGAAACCGTTGTGAAGCCTAAGGCGGTGCCTGGAGTTGCTAAACTGCCCCGCGCGATCATTTTAGACTTGGAATATGTGCGCACAGTCGATCTGACTGCGCTGCTGGCCGTCGCCGAGAAGTCGCATCAGATCCGCAAACGCGACGTCAAGTTCGTCGTCATCAATGCATCTCCCGCGGTCGCGGCAGAACTGGCGAAGTTCCACCTGGTCAACGACGACTTGACGCCGGTCGACGGCGACATCGATGCCGAGCTGCTGACCCGCTACATGAAGCTAGCTGGCAGTGTCATCCCCATCGACTCCGCTGAAAAAGACTTCGAGCGCGTTGAAGCCCATGACGAAGAGGCGATGGTCACTATTGGCGAACTGGCGGACACGCATGTCCACCCCCACGACGAAGAGGCGAAGCACCACCATCAATACGCACACCTCCCTTACTCCGATTTGGAGCGCAGTGCGTAATGACGCTCCATCCTGCCCCCTCCCTTTGTTTAATTTTTGATAGTTGTTAGGCGCCTATAGCGTAGCCACGCGGAGTTCCGCGAGCCTGGTTTTGTTTTCGGTACTATGCTGCGTGTTCCATGTGTTTCATTTAATGGGACCGCGCCACGGCGGCGCTATCTGCGCCACACCGCCCCCTACTTCTCAGTTATATCCTGCTGCATTTTTGATTACTTGTCACTGTTAACCCCCTCTCTCACAATGGAGTACGTTGTGGGCTCTGTACGATGGAACTGTCGACATTGATTTCCTTTCTTCTTGGCGTCTCGGCCATTGCACCCGAGTAACGCCTCGGTGAAATTGCCCACGGCGACATTAACGCTAACTATTACTACTACTTCTCAACCGCCTATCACGTCTGAAAGACAACAGCAAAGGTGGGTCACAGTAGATGTCTTCGAACGGGGTCTCTGCGTGTCGACCGCTTCACAAGCATCCGGTGTGAAGTGAAAGCGATAGACCGTCACCGTGCGGTGTGGTGATGCACATTTGCCAGATACAACAGACTGATATAGATCGACATTCCTGCTGCTGCACAGCTCTATACCGCGACACTTTGATGCAGCAAAGCACAAAACGCTGTTGTGAGGCCCGTTCGCCGAAAGCTGGTGTCATTATATATTCTTTTCCATCCAACGATGTACTACCTTTGCTAGGCGAGGTCGCTTGGATGGACTGTATCCTCGTATCTTGTCATCGGTTCGACGCGCCTCGATCTCATGTGTGGTAGTGCCGGTCAACTCCTGCGTTCACCCTGAATCGACTGCAACTCTAGCCACAACAGACAAGTCTCAGGAAAAGGAACGGCTTCTTTTTATGGCGTGAGTATGTCCTTTATCGTCGAAGTGAAAAGAAAGTGGGATATTCTTTTCGACTCTTTGATAGTGGACGTGAAAGCCTGCTCCTGCACCAGTTGAGTCCGATGGGTCAGATATTCAAGTACCCATCGACTCAAGCGCTGCTTTGACCACTGTCGCAGACAAACAAGGATAAAGACCGCGAGAGCAAAGAATATCTCAACAACGTCACTTTATTTCACTACTGCCACTAGAAAGCTTCGCTTTGAGATTGATGGATTCAACCAGATTATCAACAAAAAAAAAGGAGGAAGACAGGTTTGAAGGGGATTTTCTCACGGAGCCTCCGAGGATTAGTCAGAGACCCCCGATGGGAAAGCGAGCGCTTTTGTTTGTTTTGCTGTATCAAACCTGTCAGGCGCTGGGAGAGATTCAATAGTACCAAGAATGCCAGGAACCGTGAGTGACGATGTGACGATGCGACGGCGATGATGATGATGGAACCAAGTGACTAATATGTACATATATTGTGTTGTTTTACAACCCAATATAGTCAATGGACCTACTCTTTATGTACTAGTACCATATTCAAATCGCTGAATGAAGTCCACTTCAAAGAAGAGACTATCCGAGTGGCTCTTTCATATGCGTGGAGTTGGAGAGGTATCCATTGGAGAGCGAAACGAACCTTGTTGAACCTGTGAGAATCATATCTGAAGCGGCAGAACCAAGCAATGGACATCGCGTCGATTTTAGCAGCGGCCGACGAGGAGGTCACCTACGAACAGGACGCCTTTGAGTCTGTTCCCCACATCGACGAAGACAGATCATCAAAATTGCAAAACGGACCGTCCACAGCGACTGTCACTGTGAGCGATGTGCTCAAATCGGCTGCTCAGGCGGTTCACGTAGAAGAGCGAAAAGAAACGGCGAAAATTCTGACAGAGACGGCGGAACAAGTGAAAGAGGATGTAGAGGAAGAGAAGAGACAGCGAGAGGAAGCGTTGACATCCCCTCGATCACCCGGAGATGTCGATGGTGATATGAGGCTACTGCTGGAGGCCAGCGACGAAGTGGCGGCGCTTCACGACACATCCGCCAGCGCCTTGGCTGCGCAGTCTGAATCGGCGCATTATGAAGGGAAGGAAGATGACCATGAAATGGAGGACATTGGGGAGACAGACGACGACCAGGAAGAGGAGGAAGATGACGAGGAGGACTACGATGCGGATGCCTCTCTGGAGCTGCGATTCGCCGTCTGCCGTGGGCAGAGTGGTCGAGTGGAAGCGCTGCTGAAGAAAAAAGCGAACTTACTGCAGGAAGATCGACATGGCTGGAATTGTGTTCATTGGGCGGCCTCGCGGGGTTATGTAGACGTGATGGAGGTGCTGTTAGAGCACCACAAGCGACGCGGCAAGCGTTTGCGGCCGCTGCTACTTCGTCGCGATGGCAAGTTAGCTGGCTGGACGCCCCTTCATATTGCCGCAGTATGTGGGCATCTCGATATGGCGAAGCTCTTATTGTCGTACGGCGCCAGTCGGCGGCGGAAGGACCACATGGGCGAATACCCCTTCGAAGTCATCGGCAAAGGTCGTCATGCGAAGACCTTGCTCCGACTGCTGCATCCCCGACCGCATCTTCTTCCGGATGCCGACGCCGACGCCCATCTCAGCGACACGGAGAAAAGCCGCCGCAGAAAACAATGAGTGGCGGACACTGTTGATCACACTGATCCGAATTGGAGACACGCGGGGTAGACAGAATCATATTTGAAGGGGGATACATCTGCATCTCTTCTACTCTAGAAAAAAAGGCTGATACGGGGCGGCAGCATCGCGAGATTGACGACGCTGCCTTATGCCACGGTACATGGCTGCAAGTACATGGGTGGGTGGGGGAGTATATAGTAAAAGGGGTGGTGAGCAATGAGATGGGAGATGAAAGACGATGCTTCGACCACAATGCCCGCACCGAGAAAGTGTAAAACAAACAAACGTGATAAGACGCGAGCCAAACCAAATCAATAAACTTGAAAATATCACAAGAGATTAATGCGCTGTGCGTGAGAAGGTGATCACGACAGCACCGACGAGCGCGAGGAACGAGAAACGAACCAAGAAATTACTTGCGCTGGAAGACGAGGAAGGACAGCGTCTGCCCGCGGAAACGTGCCTGTGAGTCACGCCAAAATTGCGGCAACGCGTCCTCCTTCGCCAAGACAAATCCCTCTGCTGCCAAACGATTCTTCAAAGTGTCGGCGGAGGAAACTGGGCCATCGGCACCCGTGTAGCCACCCAGCCACAACGAACGAGGAGTGCGGTTCTCGCTCCACTCGAAGCCATCCATCACCACCAGCACGCCGCCAGGACGCACCAAGCCACGAACACCGCCCAGTCGGCCCAAGACAGCGTTGGGAGAAGACACCTTCGCAAGCACATCGTTCAGCACGACGACGTCGAAGTCCTTCATCTCGGCTGGCAAGCACATCGGGTCGGCGCATCGGAACTCGACTTGTTCTGCTGCCATATTCGCAGGCAAAGCGAAGTGACATTCGCTTACCAAGTCACCTTCTCCGTTCAGGGTGAACTTACCACCGCGCTCGGACCAGATCGTTTTCGCGGCCTGGACAGCTTCGAGGTTGTGTTCGACGCCGACGACGGTGTTGGCCACCTGCGCCAGCTGCAGCGCCAATCCTCCCGCACCACAGCCAACCTCCAAGACACGTGCGGCGCTGAGACCACTCGCTCCAAGAAGGTTACGGCACTGGTTCGTGACTTGCGCGCCAATTTCTTGCATGTCGCGTTGCTGGAACAAACCGCGCAACGACATGGGGACCTGCTGTTGCGTAGACACGTGACCGAAGTGACGCGAGAGCAACGTCTGCAGGTTTGACTCGTCGTGGGCATCAGACAGAGCCTGAGCCATTTGCTCTTGCGAACGTCGGTATGGGTAGTTCCCAACGAATGGTCCCGGTGCATCGGTGTCCGCCGTGACCATCTTGTCGCCCACCTGCTCCACCAAGCGGAACGACGCGTGTTGGTAAAAATGCGGACGGAAATGAAAGCGCGCGTGAACCGAAGCCTCATTGCCAGTGCTGATGAAGCTTCCTCCTTGAATCACGTTGTGCAGACCATCGAAGCACGGCGTGGAGAAATCTTCGTAGAAAGGGTGCACTTGAAAGCCCGGCAGCGCGCAGAAGTAGTCCTCCATCCACTCCCACGCGTTGCCGAAGACGTCGTGGAAGCCCTTCTTGTTTTCGGGAAGCGCGTTCACCGGTGACATCGAAGAATATGCAAGGTTTGCATTCACACCATTGTGGAAAGCATCCACACCACCGAAGACGGCAGCATGGTCGTCGTTGACCGCGGTGCCGTTCGTGGGGTCGCGAATCGCCCGATGCTCGGTCTCACAGAGCAGGCGGAACTTCTTTCCTGTCTTCAACGACTTCCATTTCGCGAAGGCGGAAGCCTCGTGGTAGTTCACCACCACGGGCCAGTCCCATGGCATCGGTGTCAAGTCGAAGAGCAAACGCAGGTCGTATTGATGGTGGCCCTGCGGCCCTTTGCGTTGCCAAAACGTCGGCCACTTAACGTTGCGGAACGCGCGCCATTTCCAACCAATTTCCGTCCACAATTCGTTGCGGGCGTATCCACCGTCGCGCACAAATTCTAAAAACTCGCCATTGGACACTTTGAACTTGGAGGCGCGGAACGCGGGTACTGCGAACTCTCGCTCGCCGTACTCGTTGTCCCAGCCGAAAGACGGGAAATCTCGAGGTTTGCCAATCTTCACGGTTTGTGCCGGAACTTCAACCATTTCATTCACTGGGTAATGCTCGCCGGCCACTGGTTTCAGCACTTCTGCTTCCGCAGAGGGGACGGAGGGGTGATATGCTGGGAAACCGTCGGGAAAGCGAAGGAACTGGAGCGGCATTTCGTTCATCAGAAACGACGACGTTTCAATGTGAATGCGCTCGTGTTCGAATCCCATGACAAGAGACCACAGAGGACTTCCTTGGCCCATATCTTCGAGTTCCTTTTGCGAAAGGTTCTGAATGATCGACGAAACGGTCTGATAGACCACCTTGCGGTACGCATGGACCGACTGCACGCTGGGCCACGGCATCTTGTTCTTCGACAGATCGTCCCAGGACATTTCGTCAACGCCAGTCTCGAAAATGGACTCGAAGTAAGGATTAATCGGCTCCTGCAAAAACCCGGCAACGCGAAGTTTGTTGACGTACAGAGCGGCGGGGTGGCCGTAGTAAAAGATCATGGGGTGGCGCAGGTCGTGGTAGGGCGGGCGAGAGAAAGCCTCTTCTCCTTGCAATGCTGAGAACAGCACCTCGGTGAGGGTCCATGTGTTGTCGAAATAAGCCTGTAGGGACTCTTTTGTGATGGTCTTCCCCTCCCAGGCCAGCTGAGGAAGCGAATAAATTTTACCATCCGCAGCGACACCAGGACAAACGCCACACAGAGGAGCTTTCCCCGTCCACCACTCAGACGTGCGTTTCCCGATGAGGGGCAGTTGGTTGGATTGTGGGGCGACAGAGGATTCTCGAAGAGGGGTGACATGGGGTAAAGGTTCTTCTTCATGCGCCAGACGCACAGCCGTCGAAAACGACTGTGGCGAACGCGTAGTAAGTTGTCGACTTTGATAAGTAATCGACGTGAGCGCAGATCTTGCCAAGAAGCCATCGCGTCTTCCAGCGGTGGCTAAGTGGAACCGAAATTTATTCAGAGCAGCAACGAATCGCTTTGGTTCTCTGGAAATTGGAATCATTTTCCTGATGTGATACACAGATTAAGTAAGTGACCAGAAGTCTAATCAATTGATTAGTGAATTAACATACGTACTTTTGCGCCAGAACCACCACGAACCTTCTTGAACTTCGGCCAGATGAGAAAGATGCAGCCGTCCGTCATCATCTTAGCTGCAAGAAGGTCGCTGACGCAGAAGAAGTGACGTGCTTCAACTCGGACATTGAGAAACTTGCTTTATCGTTATATGTGGAGATACAATCATGGATTTAGTACACTTGCAAAATTTAGGCATCCAGCCCTCATCTATCCAAATCTAGGTATCTGTGTGTGTGACCGTTGAGTCGCCAGGCAGGAGGACGCAACACGTCGTGAAAATGAATGACTCGACCCAAATAATTTGCAAGATTTCTTTGACAACCTCGATTATATGGACTTCGTGTTTCATTTGCATATCTCCATTGAAGAATTTCGTTGTTAACTGATATGGAATCAAATAGTAACGTCGTTGTGGCGGTTAGAATCCGCCCGTTAAGTTCATCCGAAACCAGCACGGGGCAGAAATCATGCTGTCAAGCTATCGGTAATGTCGTTGCCATAAAGAAAGATGGAGAGGCTGGTCAATATTTGAAGTCCCAGCAGTTGTCTATCAACGAGTATGCATATGATGCTGTCTTCGATGAAGACTGCTCCCAGCAAGACGTGTACGACGGCACTGCCAAACCCTTCGTCAACAAGGTTCTCAACGGTGAAAACGTCACCATCTTCGCTTACGGCGCCACTGGTGCAGGAAAGACCCACACAATGTTGGGGAACACGCGAGCCGACCATGCCGCCCAGCGAGCAGACGCTGGCATTATCCCAAACAGTGTCCGCGACTTATTTGCCAAAATCAACAATTTGTCTGCCCATTCGGAACCTGGTGAATCTTACCAGGTCAATTTCTCTTATTTGGAAGTCTACAACGAGCAGGTCTTTGATTTACTTGATTCTACTGGGAAAGTGTTGTCCGTTCGTGAAGACCAAGAACGTGGCATCGTTGTCGTGGCGGGTATCACAGAAATCTCCGTGGACAACTACCAAAGCGTCATTGATTTGATCTTGCAAGGCAACCGACAGAGAAAGACAGAAGCTACAATGGCCAATGCCGTCTCATCCCGCTCGCATGCGATTTTGCAGCTCAGTGTTCGCCATTTGTTCCGATCGACTGGTGGCCGAGAGACACAGGTCGAGTCGAAGTTGTCGATGATAGACCTGGCAGGCTCCGAGCGAGCATCCGCCACCAATAACCGTGGTGTCCGTCTCCAGGAAGGTGCCAGCATTAACAAGTCTCTTCTCGCCCTGGCGAACTGCATCAACTCGCTGTCTGAGAAGGCGCAGAGCAATGGCAAGAAGGCGCTGAACGTGAAGTATCGCGACTCGAAGTTGACACACCTGCTCAAGAGCTCTTTGGAGGGCAATTGCAACTTGATTATGATTGCCAACATCAACCCCTCCGACGTCACCTACGAAGACTCTCACAACACTCTGAAGTACGCGAATCGTGCGAAGAACATCAAGGTCAGTCCAGTTGTGAAGGAAAATCAACGAGATTCGACCTGGCTAGAGCGCGAGCATCGATTGCGCGATGAAAACAAGCAACTCAAGGAAATGGTGGAGTTGTTGCGGAAGGAGGTGGAGGAACTCCGAAGCTTTAAACGTCAGGTGTTGGAAAGTGGTGTGTCGCTGCCGACGATCGACACTGCTTTATCCACGAGCTCCGATGGATACACGATTCTCAACTATTTCGACACGGTGGTCTCCACTTCCGAGTCGGTTTCTACTACTTGCCCCGTTTCCGTTGCTGCGACCAGCGCCGCTGCTACCACTTCGGTGACCAGCAAGATTCGCCCACGGCGGGCCACCATCATGGCCACGCCGGCCGAGCCCGTCTCGACAACGATCTCGGTGACTCATGACCACGACAACGAGGACCTTTCAACGCTTCCCATGCCACATCCCTCCGATGAGCCTATGCCTCTCAATTTGCGCAAGCGCCGTGCGTCGCATCTTCCCACCGCGGTGCAGTCTGCGCGCCTTGCCAAGCGTCGCAGCGTCTCGTCCGCGGAGGCAATTGAGGCGTGGGGAAGTAGCAACGAGCTCGTGGTGACGGAAACCACCTCTGTGACGGCTCCAGATGCAGAGGACGATCAGAGCAGCCATCAGATCCCGTCGAGTGATGCTCAAAGCGAAGAACCGGCGCCCGTTTCAGAAAGTGTTGAGGCGGAAGCCTTCGCGTCTGCCAGCAGTGTCCCTTTCGAAGCGACGAGCGACGTTGCCCATGAACTTGAGGAACTTGGCGCGACGTGGGATTGCTGCCAAGTGCACAACCAAAAGCCGGAGGCTATGCTAATGCAGTCCGTCGAAGTGACTACCACCGGAACCCTCGATGACGAGCCATCGGCTGATGCCGACGAGTTCGCCCCCCTGCCTACTATCCCCCGCGACACGTTGATGCAGCGACGAAGTATTGCGTCTTTCACGCGAAAACGCTCCATTGCCAAAGTGAATGCTATGCTGGATTCGCTGACGAAAGATGTTTCGAGCTTGATCGCGTCTCGACAATCGGTCGCGCACGTGCGCACATCGACGACGGTTGTGTCCGCTGCGTCCACGGTGGTGTCGCCAGTCTCTGTCATGGATGAGGACGACTGTGGAAACAAAGAAAACGACGAGCCCCCAGTGAAGCAGCGCCGAGTTACTCGCACTCTCCTGGCGAAAGACTCTGTCACCTCGGTCGACACGAAGAGCGTTGAACCTGCTGCCAACGTGCCCATGACACGCCGTCGCGCTTCCCTTCTGGCGTCGCAACAGGAGGTGTCGAAACCCACGACGATTTCCGCCAAAGTCACTACCCGCCGGCGACTTTCGGTCGTGAATGGAGCGAACATGCAAGGCGAAGCCACCGCTACGGCGATGGTCCTTTAATCGACGTGTGGCCCGTCGCGAACACGCTGCTGAAGGAGACAAAGGGACCAGTAAATGCTCTCTTGGGCCTCGTCAACGAGCGATTAAGTTTCATTTATGTACTTCACGCGATCTGTTCGTATGTATGTATGTAAAGTGCGCAAAACTCACGTGTGTCAAGTTGCAGCCCATCGTTTTCAGCGCTTAAAAAACGGGATTACATCGTCTGCTCAACACGACAAAGGAAACACTCCTAATGAGCTTTCTTATTGCTGGACTTGTCTTGCAACTCCGAGAGAATGCCAGCAGACGCGAGAGAGATGCCGAACCAGCCTTCCTTGCTCATAGCGTGTCCATTTAAGAAAATCGACAACAGAACGGAGAACACCTTGCGGGTCGTGGTAACGGTAGTGCACACCAAAGGATCGAAGTTGGAAATGGTGTAGAAAATGAAGCTTTGTCCGACAGCAGAGCACAACGCGAACTTGACGATCTTCTCCATGATCACAGGGTTCTTCAGGCAGAATTTGATGCCGCTGGTCGCCTCACCCAAGACGGCCGCGAAGACGATTCCGGTTGCCATCATGAACAGGTTGGTCCAGAACATCATGTCGTAAGGCTTAGCAACGACACCACGCTTCTTGGATTCAGCCTTGAGACGAGATTGCATTCCACCCACAATACCGTCACAGGCAAGCGACAGCACAACAAAGAGGATGCCGGTCAACGAGGACGCCTTTCCAGACTTCTTCTTGCCCATCGACACGATCGTGGTTCCGAGAATAATTGCTGCAACGGAAGCATACTCTCGAAGGGTGTACTTTGCTCCGCCGAAAAGCAATGATCCAATCATCACCGGGACCATTTTGCCGGACTTGGCCAGTGTTACCACAGGGAACGACACTCCTGACGCAAGCGCCAACGAGGTGAATGCCTTAGCACAGACTTGGGTCGCGCCCGACAAGGCAAACAAGTTCAGAGGCAAATTCTTGCTGCCTCCAGTAGCCAAAAGACCAGCTCCGCCGATGACAACATTCGCCAAAGCCTCTGAAGTACGGGACGTGTGAATGCATAAGCAAGACTATCCGTAATACCACACAAAGACTAACCTAACGCTTGCAAGAACCAAGCCTGAGTAAACTTTGTTCCATCGGCAGCGGAATAATGGAAAACTTCTTCTTGCAAAGTTCCGTAGTATAAAAACGCGGCGTAGATACCACCGGCGCCAATCAGGAGTTTGATTGGCTTGGGCAGGTCGAACTTTTGGGTCTCTTGAGCGACAACAATGGTCTTTTCAGTTTTAGGGACAAAGCCTTCCTTGTCTGATAACGATTTAACGACGGAGGGTAAGGCGGATCTGGGAAATTTTCCCGCTGACACTGTCGATGCCAAGCACACCAACAATAGTGCGACAAAAACGACGAAATTCATTGTTCCTCACAAATCCCAACACCTCGGAGTACAGTTGCAACCACAACGTAGGCAGAACCAATCTAAAGTATGGATGACTAGGGCATAAAAACAGGAGATCCACGTCGGTGACTCTTCTTTATATTGGACGATGACAGCTGAATCTTCACTGTCTTGCATCTCTGCGGTGTGTTGCACTTCACAGGCTGGAACTTGCACTTCAAACTACCCCACTTTCTGAGCCTCTCTGGGTATCTGGAATTTTCTAAACGGTCAAGACCTGGAAGACGGGTTGGACTTCATTCGTTCATGGAATAGAAACCTCGCAACCGTTCACAGTTCATAATCATAAAAGGCACGAAGGAGCTGCTCTGTTCCTCCTCTTGTGGGTAATTCAGTTGCAAACTGGCTCATTTTGCGCCCTCCCTCGGTCCAACTCTTCATCCTTGGCGGGTCCCAGTTCGTCCTCACTTGTTGTCACACAAGAATGCGATCCAGTTCAGAATTTTCAACCACAGCCTTTCAAGATGAATTTAACTTCTTTCCTTATGTCGTAGTCTATATGGTTTTGCTCTACTTTTGCCTGTCCACCTTTTTCGCATATTCCTTCTCCACCAACAAGTATACATCGAAATGGCAGAATCGACAACCGAAATCGGCGACAGAATCAACGTGCGAAATATGCTGCGCGTACTTCAAGGGCATGTTTTGTTGCTGCTGCAAACTTATGAGTAGTTGCTGCTGCTGTTATGTCACCAAATTGCGACCGGCGTTGTATTTCGATTCATCATACGAAAGTCATTTGGGCCTCTTGGGTGCTTTGATTTTACTTGTTGGGCGAGTTCTGTTCGCAGCATTTATCGCCTATTACGATCTGTATCAACCAGCTCAATCGGATACATATTCGTTTCTGTATGGTTTTTCGGCGTGGACGCATATCTGCCTTCTGGGGTATTTTGTTGTCTCCTCCATTTGCTCTATCGTTGGATTGTTTGGACGTCTTTGTTGCAGCAGTGAAGAAAGTCTTCGTATCAAGTGGTCGCCATGGATTGAGAACATTGGTCTTGGAAATTTGATACTGTTCGAAATGTCCGCGGCGAATATCGTGTTCATCACCGTCGTCCAGTTCTTTGCGATCGAGAGTTCGACCGATTTTGGTCAAATAAAGCTGTATTTAGTCCCGACGGCCTTTGTGATCTTTGAACTGCTTTTCGATCGCCTTCCGTTTCGCCTCAGCTTTTATTTCTTCACCGCGACTTTACCCATGGCCTACTTGGTGTTCCAATGGGTATTGGTTTACATCGGAGAGCTGAATTGGCAATACGGGTTTCTACGAACAAGATCAGCGATTTGCTTCCGCTATTACTCAACCATGGCGGGACTACATGTCGGCTCATTTGTCGCCGTCGCTGCACTGTTTGTTGTTCGTGATTTCCTGTTGGGAATGAAGTACAGCGACCGTTTTCGAGGAGACGACGACGAAGACGACGGCAGCGATGTGGAAGAAGGGCGATTCATCGTTGTTCATGACAATGCACCTGAAGATAATGTCCCTCAAGATGCGTCTGCTCCCCCTCTTTCTGGTGAAAATGACGACGAGTATCACCCATATGGGCACTCGAGCAAAGAAATCCATCACGTGTACTACGAAAATCCCGATTTGTCCCGTTAAATCGTACCTTTTATGTCGCTTCCCACGCACACCCATCAAAGTAACCTAAGTGTAAGTATGTGTTGTGGTCAACGCGATTTCTTCATGTGTTCATTGTGTTTAGTTACGTTTTCTTGCTCCTGAACCATCTATCCACAACAATACGATGGGGACGCCATTAACAAGTCACGAGTTTGGTGGAATCCTGACACAGATGGAACACTTGTACGTGGAATACAACCACTTCCACAACTTAACAACCTTTCATGATCCACGTCGGCAAGCAGAAAGAAAAGAACAAGTCGCCGCTGTATGACATGCTGTCGAAAGATCTCGAGCTAACATCGGAGCAAACGCGAAAATTTCAAGAGCGAAGGTGAGCGTGATCATAATTTTGCGATGAGGGTTTTTGTCTTACGTTGTTTTACCAACATCTCTGTTTCCTGTGCTTCTTCTATGGGGAGAAAATCTTGGCCAGTCGAAAGAAAGCTTGGATTTGCTCAAGACGCTGAAAGGTGCAATCGAAAGAAAGCACGAAGTGTACGACCGCATTTGCGGAAGAGCACAATCGACAGCCACCCCCAAGCAGACGGTCAAGCTCTTGATATGGATTGCCAGACATGCGGATGTCCTCTCGCGATACATTCCAGGCTTAAGCAGAAATGCCCATCACACTCCGAATGCGGAGTTCATCGAAGTGGTGACAAACCAGCCGAAGTAGTGTTGCCTTTGTTTGTGAAGACGGTTGTATCTACTTGGCTTGTAATCAATTTATGCGTCAATAGCAACTGGACTAGTTGCAGATCATGGTTGCTGTCATAAAGCTTCTGTCAACAGAAACATTTGGCATTTACTCTTGACATGAATAGCTGGGGATATTTAAGACGCTGGTTACAAGATACACCGTTCACTTTGGGCTATTTCTGCTGTTGATTGGTCACCCCTTCGATGAACTCCGCATTCGGAGTGTGATGGGCATTTCTGCTAAAGCCCGGAATGTATCGCGAGAGGACATCCGCGTGTCTGGTAATCCATATCAAGAACTTGACCGTCTGCTTGGGGGTGGCTGCCGACTGTGCTCTTCCGCAAATGCGGTCGTACACTTCGTGCTTTCTTTCGATTGCACCTTTCAGCGTCTTGAGCAAATCCAAGCTTTCCTTCAACTGGCCAAGAAGCTCCAACGTTTTCTCCCTATTGAAGAAGCACAGGAAACAATGATGTTGGTAAGAAAACGTAAGACATAAACCCTCATCGCAAAATTACGATCACGCTCACCTTCGCTCTTGAAATTTCAGCGTTTGCTCCGATGTTAGCTCGAGATCTTTCGACAACATGTCATACAGCGGCGACTTGTTCTTTTGGAAGAACGACTTGTCTTGTTGGAGCGCCCATAAGCACAGCTTCGTCGTTTTCGTTGGGATGATCAGCTTCTCTATTTGTTGCAGGTGGAACGCAACCTATTACAACAACCACAGGATCAGTGAACGCATTTCATAAGATAATGCTGCATCGTGAACTGCGATACGCTTCGTGATTACCTCTCTTTGGCGACATTTTCCATAATCGGCGTAAATGTCAGTGTAGCGTTTGACGATTTCCGCCAACTCATCTTGATTGGAGTCGTCCAATGCAGCGAGTTTCGATATCATTAGTCTCTCCATTTCCATGCGCTGTCTCTGCACTTCGGTCGTGCGTTGAGTGACGTTCAGTAAATGAGCATGTAAATCGGCGTTTTCCGCCTGTAATTCCTTCACTTTTAGCTCCAAATCGTCTAGGGACTCGCGGGATCGCTTTCTAGATGACGACGACTGTTTGAGTGCCTTTTGCATAGACCCTTGTCCTTTTCTAGTGTCGCCTCCTTCGTCGCTGCTACTTGATCCATCGCTACCGTTGCCGGCAAAATCGGCGAACGACCTTTTCGTACTCATGGGCATGTCTTCAGCAGGTGACCTCTGATCTCCCTCAACGCACAATGTGGCAGAAGTGGTAGTTGGTTCTGGTTGATGAAAGTTCTCCGGTGCTATCGATCCATCAAAATCGAACAGAAGCCAACTCATCAATTCGTCCGACTCCAACATTGTATCGAAAGTCCGATTGGTCTGACTCATTTTTTGACGATAAAACGAAAAATGATCAACAAAGTTTTTGGTCGAAGCGGGATAGGAAGCCCAGAAAGTAGTTGGAATCAAGCAAGTTACCTTGGTCGAAGTCGAAGTCAGTGAAGAACAAAAAGTCGGCCGCGCGGCGGCGGGGGCGATGATGACGTGAACACGACGACGACGACAACAACAACAACACGACAACGATAAAAACGCGAACGCATTCAGCAGAACTCGGTAGAAATATCATGAAGCATGAGTTACGATCTACAACTCGACTCAACGGGACAAATACTACACTTGATGGATTTCTCTGCTGGATCGAAAGCTCGAGGGATTTTGTTTGAATATCTGTGCTTTCATAATTGTAATTCATCTGGATACTCATTGTATCGGATTTACATTGCTCAATGATAGTTTCAGGTCGTCATAGAAACTTTCCATTTCTCGCCATCTCATGATTGATACGATCGATGAGATATGCAAAGCCGTAAATTTGCACAAGCAGCATCCCTTTCCAGGCGAGCAAAAAAATAAGCAATGGCCGTCCGACGGGCCATTCTTCTTCGAAGACATTAACTTTGAACTCTCCAGCGAATTCCCATGCTTGCCGACCCCAAAATACGATCTGCTGAGCGCTAATCGAAAGCTTTTCATATCCAACCTCGAAACTACGTGTCACTTTGTCGACAAGTGCATTCTTGAGTTCATTTCTCTTCCATCGTATTTGTTCTTCCGCATAGGCCAATTGACTGTCGTAATTCTCTTTGCAAAGTTCGTCCGATAGACATTCATATGCATCTTGGATAACTTTAAAGGCTACTTGTGCGCTTTCAGACGGGTTTTTGTCGGGGTGTAACACCAACGACAGCTGACGAAAGGCCTTCTTCACTTGAGGTCTGTCGACGAGGGTGTCTTTTCGGTTAAGCCCCAACGCCTTATAAAATGAACCACATACTTCGCCTTTTGCAAATCGAATAGGATTTATTCGCCAATCACAATCTTCGGACATTCCTGCACGGACTGTCTTCCGGGCTGCCTCCTCTCGAACACGCTTGATTTCATCCGTTTTTTTCTTCCGCATGCTTTCATCTTGCTGCAGCTTCATAGAAGCCTCAGACCCTTCTGAGAAGGTATTTGTAGAAGTCTTTGATCCATCCTCGCCATTTTCTCCATTGTCTGATAGGATAGTCCCAGAAAATAGAAGCAAGCAGAGCAACAAACACAAAAGGGATATCGACATTTGTCTCGTCTTCTCGATACTGGAGAGATCTCCGCGGCAGAAGGAACTTGTCAATGAGGTTAGTGCAAAAAAGGCTGAATTTTGACGTGTGAACAAACTGAACTCCACCAGTCCACCAACTGGCAAAAAGTACAAAGTCACGTTGTTTGTTGGTGCTCTGCTGCTGTCATCAACATCATGCTTTCCCTCCCTTCCTTGTCATCATCATGCTGGCGCACACAGCTGCGACACTTGGCGGCGGTTTCTTGTGTCTCGAGTGCGGTGGTATCTTTTTCGCTGATCTTCGCTTCGTCAACGATCCAACTGAGGCCAAATACCACCTTCATTCGCACCAGCCCCCTTTACGCGGCTGACGAACATCAAGAAAGACATTCGTATAACAAAGCCTCTTGCTTGCGACGTTTTAGTGCACGTTTTTTCAGAGTCCCCTAATCCTGAAGAACTGCTATTGTACTTGATTGATTTCTCATTAGCCCGAAAACTTGTACGAAGATGTCGAAATTTTATCAGAGATACATCAGTGGTGTTGTAAGTTCTATTTCTCTCGCCAAGAAGTGGGTATAATCCTTAATTTTTTCTTTGGCTTTTGTTCTTTGAAGAAAAAGGACGAAAGCGCCACTTCATTGATTGGGGCTTCCAAGTCCCGCCCGGTTGACCCAACCGCCATGACCCCAAGCCACGCTGCCAGACCGGCCAGCTCACGAGGTAAACGAGGATGCGTGTGTTTAATTTTTTCTCTTCGCTTATCAATGCGCCCATTAACAGCGCCGACTGCATCGACGGCCACTGCATCCAGCGCCTCTTCTGCTGCTGCACCTTCTCGCCGCGTCCAAATTTTCAATAGTTCTGAGTCATTTTCTCCTGACGAGCAACGTCAGCTCGCAGTTTTCAACAAACCGGAAGCTGCTAAGGCCTTTTTGCGAGGAGCCATCGGTGCCCATTACCTTTTCGAATCTCTGGGCCCTGAAGACCTCAATCGTATTATTGATTGTATGAAGCCAACTTTTGCCACGGCCAATGAGCAGATTATCAGACAAGGAGAATTGGGGGACTTATTTTTCTGTCTTGAGAGCGGAAATGCCGTTGCTACGGTTAATGGAACCGAAGTCATGCGGTATGAGTCTGGAGGATGTTTCGGCGAATTGGCATTGATTTATAACAGCCCGCGCGCCGCATCCGTGATTGCTACAACCGCTTGCAAACTTTGGACATTGGATCTCCGGTGAGTACTCTCGTTTCCAGTCGTGTATCGCGCCCTTCTGACTCTTCGTTGTTGAAACAATCAGGACTTTCCGTTACATTTTGGCGACGACGTCGTCGAGCAAAATGGTGACTCGTTGCGAGTTTTTGAAAAAGTGCAGCTTTTTGGATCCATTGTCGAACGAGCAGATTAGCAAACTTGCTGGAGCTTTGGAAACTGTTACGTTCGAGGATGGTGATTACATTGTCCGCCAAGGCGATGTCGCTGATTCGTTCTTCATTATTGAGGAAGGTTCGGTGAAATGCACCCAGATTAAATCGACGGGGAGAGAGGTTGACTTATTGTACGTGATGCACATGACTTGATATTGCTGATGATTGTTTTATTTACAGTTGTGTTCCGGTATGATTTCTTTTTATAGGACTTTGAAGGCGGGTGATTACTTTGGTGAAATGGCCCTTATGCTCAATGACACTCGACATGCCAACTGTATCGCCCTCGGAAAAGTACGCTGCTTGACTTTGGATCGAATTAAGTTCGGAATGTTGTTGGGCTCGGTTCAGGAAGTCCTTGCAAAGCGAATGAGAGTCCGCATCCTGCAAAGTGTACCGTTGTTGGCGAAATTACCGGAGGCCAAGCTGATCAAGTTGTCCAGTGTTATGCGTGTTCAGTCTTTCGCGGACGGCGCCTACATCATTCGGCAAGGCGAAGAAGGCTCTCGGTTTTACATTATCAATGAAGGTGAAGTACGATGTACACGAATCACCGCGCCCGGAAAAGAGGAGGAGCTGATCCGTCTCACGGCGCAAGAATTCTTTGGTGAGAGAGCATTGATTACCAACGAGGCTCGTAAAGCAAATGTAATTGCTTGCGGTCCAGTGGAATGTCTGGTATTGGAGCGTTCCAGTTTTCAGTCATTGCTTACCGATGTCCAAGATGATCTGGTCAATGAAATCCAAAAGCGTGAGAACAAGGAGAAACCTGCACAGGTTGCGGAGGAGCAAGTTGATCTGGGTCCTCGAACTAATTTCAACTACGACGAGCTCCGCATCATGCGTACTGTGGGAACTGGAACTTTCGGTCGGGTTAAGATGGTGCAGCACATTGCAACTGGCCAAGTTTGTGCTTTGAAGTGCATGAACAAATCGGAAGTGGTAGCTTCCCACCAGGAGCGCAATATCATGGCCGAGAAGAACTTGCTTTTCGAGTGCTCTGCGTCGCCTTTCATCTTGAAGCTGCTGCAGACGTACAATACACCGAATCAAATCATGATGTTGATGGAATTCATCCAAGGAGGTGAGCTTTGGTCGTACATCTACGAGAAGACCGATACCGTGCCTCGCTGCCAAGCAGGAGGATTCGAGTTGCCCGCTGTAAAGTTTTACGCGGCCAACGTCATTCTCGCATTCAAGCACATCCACAACAAGAACATTGCATATCGTGACCTGAAGCCTGAGAATTTACTGATCGATGGCAAAGGGTACATCAAGATGATCGATTTTGGCTTCGCCAAGAAATTCCCGTACACCAAGAATGGTCAAAAGCATGATAAAACATACACGTTATGCGGCACTCCTGAGTATCTCGCACCCGAAATTGTTATGTCGAAAGGTTACGACAAAGCCGTCGACTACTGGGCGCTGGGATGTCTTATCTACGAGCTGTATCTTGCCCGCACCCCTTTTCAAGCCGACTACACCACAAAAATTTTCCAAAATATCATCGCTGCAGAGAAGGTCCTCTCTTTCCCTCGAGGTATGGACCCCCAACACGTCGCGTTGGTCAAGAAATTGTTGAGCTTCAACCCTGCTTTCCGCCTCGGAACTCTGAGTGGTGGAATTGAGGATATCATTCGCGATCCCTTTTTCTCAACCGTCGATTGGAATTCGATCACCTCGCAGGAAGCCCCATCTCCATTTGCTCCTCCGATCTCGAGTGGTCTCGACAGCTCGAACTTCGACGACTACGAAGAAGAAGAGAATATTCCCGAATATGTTGGCACGCAAGAGCACTTCAACAATTTTTAGGAAAACGAACACGATATTGTTCGCCTGATTGATATATATGATTTGCCTCTATACCCATTTATTTTGATTAAAATAGAAGCATATTTTCTCTTTATTTTCACAACGGTTTTGTTTGCATTGTAATGGCTGTTGAATCAACTAAAGTTGAGTTTCCCCTCTCATCAGCCTCACGTGGATTGTACACTGGATGATAGGATCATCTTTGCGCATGGAGAACACACTTTTACTTTGACCAGTTCCGTTTTCTCAACTCCATGCTCTTGGTATCGGAAAGGAACTTCCAACGTATTCACAGCTTGACTTGAGCAAGCTAGGGAGCCGCAGACGACGGATCCTTTTCCATTGACAACTTCGTCTTTTGTTCTCCATCGTAGGCCTATAGAGCCATCGATATTGATCGATTCTAGGTCGACAAGAGCAAGCTCTTTGTACAAATGGTCGTAGTACTCGCGAGCGAGACGAACCGACCAATCATGATCCTTATCGTGCCCGGTTTCACTTTCCCACACAAATTGATGTGCGCCTTTGATGGATTCAACATCAGACGGAGTGATACTCATCACTAAAATTTGCTACCGATTGAGGAATGGGAAAGTTTGGACGACTGACTCCTCCTCTTCGAACACTCAAAAGTCACGTCACCTTAAAGTCGGCTTTTTGCCCCAGATGCTGTTTGATGTTGATTAAGAAAGTCCCCTAATTCAAATCCTTCGAAATTCCAAACACCTTTGGCATTCAAAATTTGCAAATACCTTGTGGATTACAGAGCTTGCAGACTTTTAGACCATAGCACCATCATAGCATGAGAGTGGCGGAGACGCTCCCCTGTGCCACTATGACGACGACACCTGTGGGTCGACCAAGATTTCGTAACTTTTTTTTGGCACGTGACCTACCCGTATAGTAATTCTGCACGAGATATTTCATTCGTTTTCGAGGCCCCTCGATGTGTTTACCAAGATATGCTTATCAAAAGATTATATAAATTTGAGACGAAGAAAACAAAAATCAAAAGTTTTGGATCGACAACAGCAATAGACAGTCGTCGATTAATTTGAAATGTGGATGCAAAACAGAACATCACTTTGAGCTCATCAAAACGGAACCGGCCTCGCTCGGAACAGGGCCTTTAACCTGTGTTTATTGAAGCATATATTGTCAGACGAATTGCTTTCAGAGCGGGAAAATGTAACTCATACCTCCACTTGAACACCGACATAATTGATAATCTTGTGAGAGGAATTGCGCAACGCGGCGAGAAAGATTTGGTTATAAAACTGCGAGCCATCAGCACGATAGTTGAGAAGGCACACGGACGTATCTCTGCCCGCAAGAATTCCTTCACGGAGGATTTCGACTTGTTTCGGATCGGTGTTTGGACCTTGCAAGAAGCGACAGTTTCTGCCCAAGACCTCATCCAATTGATATCCACAAAGCTCCAAAAACCCATTACTTGCAAAAATAATTGGATTATCTGGAAGAGACGGGTCTGTTATGACAAATGAACGCTGGGCTGCTTGGATGGTTTTAATCAGCGAAAAATCGGACTTTTCCAGCTCGGCAGTCGCAGTGCCTGCTTGATTGGCAAGAATTGGCGAAAGATCAACACTCTTGCACGAGGAGAGAATCTTCGCCTTTGTTTCCCCTTGAATCCTTTGGCGCACGATGGATTTCAGTCTTTCGTTCTCGGCTGCCAACTGAGATACTTGCTTTTGTAGAGACTACAACGGTCGCATGTCACATCAGGGAAGGAGAGCGGTGCAGATAAGTACAACAAGAACGAACCTCAAAAAAGAACTTCTTTCTCAATCGGGTTTTCCGAGCAAGTACTCTATTTCTTTCCCTACAGAAGAATGTCCGCATTATCAAATTCGTCGAGGCCGTAAACACAAACATGAGAGAGCGTTACGAGCAATTTACCTTCTTCGGTCGACTTGAACCTTGTTCTTGCCCGAGCCATCCAGTAATTTTTTGCGTTTCGGATCGCGACCATCACTGTTCTCATCATCAGATGTGTCTGAACGAAACAATTGGGCATGCAATGAATTCAGCGTAAAGAGAGAATATTTTTTATGGAACTGCGAAAGACCCCACCTTGCTCTGAGACAATTGCGGAGCTTTTGGATTCTTTGCAATCGTCACTCGATGGATTCGTCCACATCGTGGGAGCTTTTAGTGGATCGTCATCCACCAACAAATATTCCGAAAGCATATTGAAATCAAAGTCCGGCTCATTGGCGCCCTCCAAGAAGGTGAAGGACGGCGCAGGGTTGCTCATGACTTCACTGTTTACAAATTTTCTGGCGACGCAATATGCAGGAGGTGTTTTGATGATCAATCGGTTCTCGTTCTTGCCTATTGCGTTAGCAAATCATCCAAGACGTACTTGGATAAATAAATGAGAAGAAGTCAAGCGTTGGTTTACTTCGCTGCGTCGGTGCGGGGTGCGGTTTCCTCGCGGGGAAAAGGAACGTCAAAGTAGACGGCGGAAGCGGCCAAGATGTTTGCTGGTTACTCAGCGAAGCTCAACGTCAAGTATCCAGGTTTCAGAGCAACTTCGCCATGGATCACATGCATAAGCACATCGCTATTCGCAGCGATTCTGCTGGTGTTGCGTGAGTTATTTCAAAAGGCACTGTGTTGGGGCCCAAGAAGAATCCACCAGCCGAAATATCAATCAATTTTTTTGTGTCTCTTTGGATCGGACTTCGTTTGTTCATTCGACTCCTCGTATTGTTCTTATGAATCACTTTCATTCTCATTCTCCTGGGCAAGATAGCCCAGATCAAAAATTTGTGTGCAGTGTTTGGGATCAACTATATAAAGAGGCCACCGAGACCGTGACACGAGAACCGCTTCTGAAGCCACTGATCGATGAAGCTGTTCTAGCACACAACTCTTTCGGTGACTCGCTTCGATTCCGCCTCGCTACTAAACTAGGTGGTCGTCTTCTTCACTCAAACGATTGGCTGAAGGTTTTCGCTGAAGCTGGCAATGATGGGAAGAATGATGCCGCGCTTCAGCGTGATGCGTGTCAAGATTTGATTGCAATTTTGAAGAGGGACCCTGCTTGTGATTCAGTGTTGACAGCGTTCCTATTTTTTAAAGGTTACAAGGCTCTCCAGAGTTATCGCTTTTCTCATACTCTCTGGAATGCAGGTCGTCGAGAACTCGCACATTTGTGTCAATCGAGAATTTCTGAGGTTTTCTCCGTTGATATCCACCCAGGAGCTAGAATAGGTAGAGGAGTTATGTTGGATCATGCGACTGGTCTAGTTATTGGCGAAACAGCCGTCGTTGGCGATGATTGTTCCTTTTTACATGGTGTTACGCTTGGTGGCACCGGGAAAGTAACGGGTGATCGTCATCCAAAGATTGGGAACAATGTGGTGATTGGGTGCAACGCCAGCATATTGGGAAATATAGTAATAGGAGACAACTGCAAAATTGGATCGGGAACCATTGTTGTAAAATCTATGCCGCCAGGGACGACCATTGTTGGAACCGCGGGCAGAGTTATTGAGCCAAAACCGACGATGGATCATGTTCCTGGACATCCACACCCAGCTCGACATTTCTCGTCGTTAATTGCGCGAGCGAATTCGTCGACAAGGACTCTTTTTCCTCCACTGCGCTTAGATCTGTCCCACAATGGATTTCAAAGGAGGGGAATCACTACGCTGAGACTCGTTCGAAATCTGTCCGTGCGTTTTTGGAAGTAGCATTTCATTTAGTAACAGTAAACAGCTCCTTTGTACCCAAATGAAAAAAAGTTAAGCACTATTTACATCACTATCAAGCGTTATTGGTGTAGGTGAAATTGAAAACATGAACGAAGGATCGTTTCGCGTCTTCAAAGAACCGTTGTACACTTGCACCAGGTCCAAGCACAGTCGTCACATGATCGAAGTTGTACGAGGACATTCGGTCCTTCGAGGTATTCACCACACCAAGCGACTCCCTTTCTGTCTCCGATATAGACTCATCCCAAGAGTTCAGAGATTCCCAGTTGATTTGTCTACAGGTCGAATTCACAACATTAGAGGAGAATAAAATTCGGCCAATATGTTCATCCCATACCTTGTCGAGGACAGCGCGGTCTCTAGCTTCGCTTCATCACGAGAAATATCCAACCAGGAATCCTTTATCTAAAGAATCAAGAAAATCATTATGACGAACATGGCATGACTCCAAGCGGGCTGAACACTTACCAAATCCAAGGTGATCTTGAACGTGGCGGACAGAAAGCACGTCACAAAAGCAAGCAGCCAGAACATTTCTGATTGAAAGGTCTTGTTCGCAATACCATAGAAGTCATACGAATAGCTGTACATGTATTGGTACACGAACGCAAAGCCAATAAAAACAGCGAGGCTTGCAACCATGAACAAATGCCAAATCCAGGTCCACGTGCACGACAGCAGCATGATTCGAACCATCATCGCAAACAGAATGATTGTGTACACAACAAATCCATACAGCCAGATGCCACCTTGCTTGCCGCTGTCCTCCCACATATCCATAGCGTAGTAGTACACTACGTAGGGAAGGAAAAATAGAAAACAAGAGTCGACAAAAGCCTGTAAAAATTCGAAGAACACTGTCGCCCAATTCAAGTCCGCTCTCGTTCTCCCAGGTGCATACAGATCCGGCTCGGCTAAAAGTTTTGCGGATGGGATATCTCTGTCGAAAATTCCGAACGCGATGACCGGCATACTCAATACAATGTTGTAAAGTCCATAAATATTGGACTCGTACATCGTCTGCCCACTATATCCACTGAAGAAAGTATAGTAGAACATGCTCATCGCGAGGACAATGTTTTTGTAGAACGAATAGAGAACCACTTTGCTGGTGCGTCGATAGTTCCATCTCCCATGGACAAAAAGAAGACGTTTGAGAAACCTAAACTGAGATATCGCGAAATCGGCATTGTTCACGGCTTGACGCCCCTCTCGACCGCTGATACCTACACCAATGGCCGCCTCTTGAATCATAGGGACGTCGTTAGCGCCGTCGCCAATGGATAGCGTCAATGGCCGCTCAGCTGATTTAGTTTTAACCAAACGCACAAGCAGACGCTTCTGCTCAGGACTGACTCGACAGGCGATGACTGTCCGACAGGTGCCAGCGATCGACAAGAATAAATCTTCGCACTCTTTATCTCCAATCAGGCCGAGCAAAGTGCCACCATCGACAACCAGTGCCAGACGATCAGACGTGACTCCCGACAGCTCAGTATTTTTGTCAATCAAAGGCATATCCTCTTCGTCTCCAGGCATGTATGAGTCAGCAAATGACGAACTACGTGGTTTGCTCTGAATCACCGCGTTTAAAATGGAACGCCACAGAGAATCACGGCTTTTTGTCGACGGTTTTGTGTCCCTCACAAGCTTATCGAGCTTTTGAACGAGCAACTGCAGTTTCCTCTTAGTTGCCGCACGGTCGGTGCCGTATTGCATTCGAATTACGATCATATCTCTCCGTATGAGACGAGCCGAGTAGCCGATATTGATCGCCGTTTCCATTTTATCACCAGTGAGAACCCACAGTTTGACGCCGCTGCGTAATATGAAGTCAATGGTTTCGGGAACACCTTTCTGAAGTTTGTCTTCAATAGCGGTGGCCCCAATGATGATAAGGTCAGTTTCTACCAATGCTGCGGCACGCGCACGGAGCTGCTCGAGATCTTCGCTCATACTCTTGTCTCCCCAAAGAGATAGGAAACGATGTAGCACCTCTTCTGACAACTCCTTATAGCCTAGCACCAGAGTGCGAAGACCCTCCACGGCGAAACGCTGCAGATCTCGTTGCAAAGCGTCCTCTGTTGTACCAGGAAATGACAATGACCTGTCCTCTGAAGCCACAAGACTTAACAGAACATTGTCTGCCCCCTTGCAAAGGAGAAGAATGCGACCGTCGGGTCGTTTCACTATCACAGACATGCGCTTCCGCGCGCTAGTGAAAGGTATCGTCGCAATCAACTCATATTCCATATCGCTGTCTCTCACTCTCATCGATATTTTCCCTGGGGAACGGCCAAGGAACTCCCATCCTATTTCCTTCGCTGCATCCAACAGCGCTTCTTCGTCTGGGGATTCGGCCTTTATCTCTCTCGTCGATGCATCAATCACGACAGTGTGGCAAACCGACAAGATCGCCCCCAGCAAAGAATCAAGTTGTTCTTGATGCGGCGCGAAATGACCATTGCGTAGCTGCTCAAAACCATGTTCGGCGCCGGTAGGGCTAACTGAGAAAACAGTGCCAGCGAAGGATAGTTTCTGGAACTTCATTACGTTTTCTGTCAACGTTCCCGTTTTATCGCTGAAAACGTATTGTACCATCCCCAAATCACTGTTCATGTTGGATGTACGAGCAGCCGCAGCATTGTTACTAGTTGGGTCAAACATTTGCTCGTCGTTGTCAATGAAAAATGCTTGAAGGTAGTTGCAGACCTCAATCGTAACGTAAAGTGAGATCGGGATGAAGTTGTTGTAGAGAATGAAGAAGGTAACTAAATACCCACCATCGCTGTATTGTGTCGCAGACTCGCAGAAAGTGGATAAGAGAGGGTTTTTCGAACTTGACGCATTCACACAAAGGTAAGGTGTATTGTCCTTATAGGAATATGACCACAACAGATAGGACACGAAAGAAATCAGCGACAAGCCAAGCTGAAGGATGAAGACAAACAGGACCAACGAGTTCATTGTCTTCTCCAACAGAGATAATTTGCTTGGCGTCGACCGAGAATTCATGACAATTTTTGACTCTCTTCCTGTGTAGACGACCAGTCCAACTGCCCACGCCGTGTTTTTGAGCCGACATCCCCTCAAAAGGAGGGATTTTTCATCAACGCCGATCTCCTCGTTCGAATTTGTCAGTGCTCCTCTAAATCTCAAAATTGAAGCATTTGGAGCTTCGCATCGACATGACAAATTGAGTCGTCTATTTTCGAGGATGCTGTTCCATAGGGTCTCATTCGTATTTGTAAGGGCACACGACTTCAGTTTCAAATTGGTTTCTCCATCAATGTTAGAAGTTTCGACAAAGGCGTTTCCAAAAGGTTCCGATGATCCAATAAGAACCATATCTGCGGGTACGTTTTCGTTGTTTTGAATTTTGACAACATCACCCACCACAACGGACTTCCACTGGCAATCCGACAACGGCGGCGGGAAGGTGGACTGCGCAGGGACTTTTCTCTCTTGTCGCCAAATGCTGTGAACAATGGATTGCCAAAATGTTGTTTCACTGTTTGGTGGTGATATATGTGTCGTAGGTACGAATCTTCGCGTAGTTTGGGAATTTGTGACTCTGTCGGCGCGATGTCTCTTCCAATCTTCTAGCCCTTCCTTACCCATCGCGATCATTACCACAACAATCAGAGTTGCTAGCGTACTCCATGGAGTAATAGGTGAATCGAACCAGGACGTATACGTCCCCAATATCATCAATATGCTGATCACCAAGAAGTAAACATTGGCAAGTCTTCGAAATTGCTCCAACAGTGCCCTGAAGGCGCAAATTTGTCACTCATGCTGCACTTGAAAACGTCGCGGAAAATAAGCTTACCTTGGAACAAACGTGACCAAGTTGTAACGAGATGTTGTGATTCCATTATCGGCATAATTTGCCTTCTCCTCGCTTCCATTTTTCGACAAAGTGCATTTTACAATTCTCCAGTCGTTTTCAGACATTTTGTCAAGTACGACCGTTCGATATGGAAATTCTCGCAAGTCAGTCGCTTATTGAGACCCAGAATCGCCTCAAGAATCAAGCCAAATCGCGGATAACATGTGTTAGTTGTCCATTATCTTCTGGCTCGCGTTGGGCGTTCCAAAACGAAATTTTCGTGATAAGTCGGGTTCACGTATAGTCTTTTTAACTATTCAGAGATTACGGAAAAGAAACCTGTGGTCGTTGTTTCGGCCTCAGCTGTTTGCTGCTGTGTCGGAATGAACCGCCGCGCCCGATCTTCCAATAGGAACAGGTTCGGGTATTTTCACCATCCCATTCAGACTTTAACCCGGTTAGTGTCCTCCCTTTTTTTGAGTTCTTTAGTAGAGCGCAAGCAAACATGGGATCGTGGTGGAGATCTGAGGAAATGACCTATGTGTCATTGATTATGGCGGAAGAAGCCGCGCCGGCTTTTATCCGAGAGCTCGGCAATTTAGGTTGCATTCAATTCACTGATTTGAATCCCGAGTTGACTCCTTTTCAACGTCGCTATGTGTCATACATCAAGCGATGTGATGAAATCGAGCGAAAAATTCGCTATTTGAATGGTGAGGTGAAGAAGCTCAACATTCCTGTGCAGGAAGCCGGCACTGTCGACTCCTTCCTGGAGAACTCTTCGTCCTCTGACCAAGCCAGTGGCGCCCACTTTTTGGAAACCCTTGAAGGAAAACTTGATGTTTATGAGAATCAACTTGTTGAGCTGAATAAGTATGGTGCCAAGCTCGCTGACGAGTATTTGCATAAGGTAATTACTTTGCTTGCCCGCAACGACTGATTGTGGTGGTAACAGTGAATTTGTTGCAGGTGGAATATCATCATCTTTTGAAGAAGTCGTTGAAATTTGTCGCGTCTCATTCAAAGACGACCAAAACGAGTTCCAAAAAGCCCAAGCGAGTCATCGAAGAGGAGGAAACTGGCCTTGTGATGTCTCCGTTGAGCGACGTGCCTGCTTCATATCAGCTGGAGGAGGGAAGAGAGATGTCTTTTTCCAATATTGGAGGTACCATTCAAATTTCCGATCGTGATCGCTTCTATCGCATGGTGTATCGAGCTACCAGAGGAAATTGCATGATCCGTTTCTCGTCTTTAAGCGACAAGGCGCGAGATGCTACGGGGCAGCGACTGAATAAGACATGCTTCATCATTTTCTACAAATCAGCATCCATTGAATCGAAGCTCAAGCGCATTTGTGATGCTTTTTCTGCGAACCGCTATGATTTGACTGCGATCAACAGAGACGATGTGATGAAAACCATCAGTGAACAAAACCAGCGTGAGATGAAGGAAACGAAGAAAATTCTCGATGCCAATACGGACGCTCGTCTGAAAATTTGTGCAGAGGTCGCTCAATACTTGGAGACCTGGCTGTGGTCAGTTAGACGCGAGAAGTCGGTGTATCACACTTTGAATTTGTTCAAGAATGATGTCGCGGGCAACCTACTTCGTGGTCGTGGTTGGATTCTGAATGAATCCCTTCCCCAAGCCAAGTCGATTCTTAAACGAGCCCATGGATCGAAGAATCCTGCGTCCTCAGCACTGCTTGAGCCTGTCAAGGATCGTTGGCCTACCCCTCCCACTCATTTCAAAACTACGAAGTACACATGGGCTTTCCAGGAATTCGTAAACACTTACGGTGTTCCACGTTATCGCGAAGCGAACCCTGCGCTTTTTACCGCGGCCACATTCCCTTTCTTCTTTGGTGTAATGTACGGCGATATTGGACATGGAAGTATTTTGGCGATGGGTGGCCTCTACCTTATTTTGACTGAAAGCAAGGCAAGTGCTCGTGGACTCGATGAAATGGTGGCTGGTCTGTATTCTGCGAGATACATGCTTTTTGCCATGGGTCTTATGGCTGTGTACGCGGGTTTCGTTTACAATGATTACTTCTCCATCGGCTTGAATATTCTTGGATCGAACTACGAATACACTGATCACACTGATGGTGCCAAGGCCACAAGACTTGGTCAGTACGGTGACCCCTCAACTGTGTATGCTTTCGGTGTCGATCCGGCGTGGAAGATTTCTGGCAATGAGTTGTTGTTCTACAACTCCATGAAGATGAAAATGTCCGTCATTCTTGGAATTTTCCACATGACGTTCGGTATCATTCTTCGTGGAATGAATTGTGTGTATTTCAAATCGTGGGTTGATTTCTTCTGTGAGTTTTTGCCGATGATTTTGTTCGATCTTGCTCTGTTTGGCTACATGGTGATCATGATTTTCGTCAAGTGGAGTATTAACTGGGATAATCGCATGGCTCTGGGAACATGCTCTTACGACCTCCAGGGAGTTATTGGCGCTTGTGATTTATCGTCGTCTACTTTCTGCTACAATGCCGCTGGTAAGCAGTGCAATTCCTTGACCCCTCTCTCGGAAGTTTGCACGTTAGGGTATGGTGGAACGGGTGGAGGATGTCAACCTCCCAATTTGATCACTACTTTGATCAATATTGCTCTTAAGCCAGGAACTGTTGATGAGCCTATGTACTCCGGTCAAGCTGGTGTTCAAACTTTCCTTCTGTTGGTTGCCTTCATCTGTGTCCCGTGGTTGTTGATGGTGAAACCATTTTATGTCCGCTACCAGCACAACCGTGAAGTGGCCAACAATCCCCACCCCAATGAAAGTCGCCTTCTTGCAGAAGAAGATGGCCATGGCTCCTCTGGCGGAGGTGGTCACCACGGAGGAGATGATCATGGTCATGGCGACGGAGAATTCAACTTCGGAGAGATTTTTATTCACCAAGCTATCGAAACAATTGAATTCGTTCTGGGAATGGTGTCTAACACTGCATCGTACTTGCGTTTGTGGGCCTTGTCGTTGGCCCATACAGAACTTGCAACTGTATTTTGGGAAAAAGCCATGGTTGGTGCCTTGAATACTGGTAATCCTGTTTTGATTTTTATGGGCTACGCTGTATTCGCTGCAGTTACTTTTGGTGTGCTATTGGCGATGGACGTGTTGGAGTGCTTTTTGCATGCGCTGCGTCTGCATTGGGTTGAGTTCCAGAATAAGTTTTTCAAAGCGGATGGATATCGCTTCCAGCCATTTAGTTTTAAGCTTATTCTCGACAAAGCAATTTTGGAGTAGATTAGCGCTAAATTACAACAAAGGAAGTTCGGGAACTTCTCCTAACGACTTTGCTGATGTTAACTCTTTAAGTTTTCTCGCCTTTTTTTCGTTTCCCCATGATTCACCGTCAGACTAATGAGTAATATTAGAAGTCAATCACATATAGGGATGAACTTACCATTTCGTTCTGCACAATGTTCAATCCAAACAGTAGAAACTGTGGACCGAATTTCCTCAGAATATGGAGGAATTTTGATTGAATCGTTTTGTGCTGGTTTGAAACCTATGCCGTTATCATCCGTATAACCCAACTTCAGAAAAGAAAGCACGCCTACACATACTTACATCAAGGTCGTCATCCGCCATATCTTCCGCCAATTCCTGCAATGCGTCCTGTGAAAACAAAACAAAAAAAAAGGCATTTCCATTGGTAGGAATGGAAGAATATCCCACAAAAAGCCTACCTCCAATTCGAAATCCATCCCACAACCTGACTTCAATTCTTGCAAGTCCTTTCGGAGACCATTAATGGCCGTATTTCTCGATTTTTCACGACTCCTTCCTATCCTTGTCTCTTGAAGGTAACGATCTAGCCATTTCGACTGCAGGTGGAGCTTCTCCTTTTCAAAACTTTCAATGCACGAACAGCCAGGTCTGCTTGATATCCGGTTCAAACTTTGCGGAATAGCAGCAAAGGTGGTAATGCAGACAGCCAACAACAACAAGCCCAGGAGAAATGGGTGCGGCATCGTGGGCATGCTATTGTCTCGTTCGACAGATGAACAACATTCACTCAATTAATCAGCCAAGTAAAGAAGACGGTCTGATCCTTCCCTTTCGTCTCAGCTCTCTCTTTGTTACTGATGTGGGCCCTGCCTTTTGGTCAGCCTGAGTGAGAAGTGAGAATCAAAGGGCACATCCAGTACTAAGCCAATGTACACTTAATTAACGGTCACATTCAAATAATTGTAAGTTTGACGTCTTTTCTTTCCACTGCTCCGTTCGCAAATTTGCCTGCCTGATGGAAGAATACACTGTGTGAATGCAAACATTGTACGCATAGCAACGTTCCTGCCAAGACCAGGACCTGCAGCAAGCAAGCACAGTGAGTTGTGTAGCGCTATTTCTTGTGCGAGCTGATCCACCGACGCCGACAAAGTAGACTGCAAAGTGATCACAAGTTATCAAGACTTGAGCCAGTCCTTCCGTATTCACTTATTCGATGGCGCAGCGAAAGGCCGACTTAATTTATGCCGTTCGACAATACGTCGACAAGATGCTGTCCGACGCATCGCTTAGTGGTAAGCTTCTTTGACAAAGAGTTTCACGGGATATCAAAAGTTATGGTTGATTGGTATGTTTCGTACGTTCAGGCATGAAGGTTCTCCTGCTGGACCCCACCACTACGCGAATAGTGAGCATGGTGTATTCGCAGACCCAAATCTTGGAGAAGGAGGTGTATCTTGTGGAGCTACTCGGAAAGGAGCATATTCCGATGAATCATTTGAAGGCTTTGGTGTTTGTGCAGCCCACAGAAGCCAATTACGATATTATCTCCAAGGAGTTGGCCGATCCTAAGTTCAAGGAATATCATTTGTTCTTCTCCAACATTGTTCCTCAAGACTTGTTGTCACGCCTGGCGAGACAAGATGAGCATGAACTGGTGATGCAGGTTCAAGAGTTTTATGTCGACTATATGTCAGTTAATCGAGAGCTTTTCCACCTTGGTCTGGACAACAGTTTGATCCTATCGAGCAGCATGACCAGAACTTTGGAATCAAGCGCACTGATGGAAAAGAATCTATCAGGACTCTCCTCTGTCCTTTTATCGATGAAAAAGATCCCATCGGCGATTCGTTATCAGTATTCGTCGGAGGTTTGCAGACGCCTGGCGAATGATATGCTCACATTGCTGGGAAGGAACGATATCTTCGATTTCGCCCGCAGTGAATCGACATTGTTGCTTATCGTTGACCGTAAAGACGATCCAGTGACACCGCTGTTAACTCAATGGACGTATCAGGCAATGGTGCACGAGCTGCTTGGTTTAAAGCATAACAGGGTGGTTTTGAAGGGCGCCCCAAATGTGCCTCCAGACATGGAGGAAGTGGTCTTGTCGGCGGCACAGGATGACTTCTTCGCCAAGAACTATCTGGCAAATTTTGGAGATTTGGGCAATTCCGTGAAGCAACTTCTTGACGAATACCAGAAGCACACAAAAAAGAACGAGAGCATTTCATCGATTGAAGACATGCAAAACTTTCTGGAGAGATATCCCGACTTCCGTTCGAAGTCCATCAATATCACGAAGCACGTTACCGTCATCAGCGAGCTGTCTCGACTGGTCGATGTGTGCAAACTTCTGGACATTTCGGAGCTGGAGCAAGAAATTGCCTGCTCATCTGACCACAACAACCACAAGTTGGAACTGCTCAAGCGAATCCGAAGTCCTCTGGTGAAAAACGCGGACAAATTGCGACTCTCTATCCTTTATCTTCTCAAGTACGAAAGCTACGACGAAGCGCGCGAAATCAAAACAGCCCTGGCAGAAAAGGGCCTCCCTTCAACGCAATTGGGTTTGCTCGATGCTGTTTTGGAATACGCTGGGGAGTCGAAGAGAACTCCAGGTCTGTTCGCCGGGCAAGGCATTTTCGCTAAGATTTCGAACTCTTTCACCAACGTGGAGGGAGTGCAAAATGTCTACACTCAGCATCAGCCATTACTGAGTCAAACTATCGCTAATGCCGTTAATGGCAAGATCAAGGACACGCAATATCCTGCGCTTGTTGTCGGTGGTGGTACCCCCCAAGCTTCGACCAGGCCCACCGAGATTATCGTATTCGTTGTTGGTGGAACAACATACGAAGAAGCCGCCAAAGTGGCTGAATTCAACAACGCGAATCCTGGAATGCGGGTTCTGTTGGGTGGCTCTTGCATTTTGAACTCCAAGGCGTTTTTGGAAGAAGTCCAGAAAGCCTATGGAAGATAGGCTCAAGGAAACATTTTTGCATGCGGACCGAAGCTGGTATGTAGCCTACAGATGGCAAGTTGACAAAATAGCTTTCATTTGGTTTGTAAACATTTATTGTAAACAACGCACATTCGTTTCATTGTTTTATCGCAGATGAGATTGAAAAAGTGTAAATCGGCAAACGTTCTTTGCCGTGCACCGCGAGCAAGTATTGCAGCCACGTTAGGCTCACTACAAACACTACCGGCGGTTGTAAAGTTGTAGTTTACGCGAATTATGTCAGCTATATGTCGCAAAGTCAAGAGTAGGCTACATAACTAAACGAAAGAGATACTACAAGTAAAAAGCATGCCAAAATGTTTCCTTGGGCCTATCTTCCATAGGCTTTCTGGACTTCTTCCAAAAACGCCTTGGAGTTCAAAATGCAAGAGCCACCCAACAGAAC
>SMOI01000193.1:11721-38904 GCA_008000375.1 Poteriospumella lacustris
ATCATCATCATCATCATCATCATCATCATCATCATCATCATCATCATCATCATCATCATCATCATCATCATCATCATCATCATCATTATCATCATCATCATCATCATCATCATCATCATCATCATCATCATCATCATCATCATCATCATCATCATCATCATCATTATCATCATCATCATCATCATCATCATCATCATCATCATCATCATCATCATCATCATCATCATCATCATCATCATCATCACGGTAACCTTCATCATCGTCATAACCATCGTTCGCATAATCATCATTACCGTAGCCACGTTTCGAGAGAGTCCGAAAGTTATTTGTATGAGTGTGTATGTGGAGTGATGTTTCTAGATGACAGTGCGCCCAGCGGTGCACCATTACAGTCATCATTCACTAGATTCGTGAAACGGCAGCAGGTGCAGTCTCACTCATTCCAACACAAGGTCCTCAGATCGGATACAGCCACTAAACTCACACGATAAAGCTTCGCATGAAACACTAGGGACACACGACCAGATGCGCTCAGTATGTTCCAAAGCTTAGCTGTGAGTGCTCGACTTCCACCTATATTTTCTTTAACAAAATTGACACGCATCGATCTGTATCGTCGTTATCGTATGAAGAGATGTATTTTGCCATCCTGGTGATGGCGAGTTGAGCGACACAACCTCGGATACATCTCGAGACATTTCGTTGGTCGGTTGCAACACTATGAATAGTTGGTGTTTAGCGTCAGAGAAGAGCCATGAGCAGAGAGATCGATGCAAGGTAGCCAAACTGAAGCCACTGTTCTCTGCAGTGATGATCGATACCAGATCATCAACTTGCGAAGGTGATGCCTGACTGATGGCTTCTCCTTCTTCTCTTGCAAATCTTCTTTCTTTCGTTATAAGCCCCCCTCAGTAGTGTTCATCCTTAGTCACTTCGCATTTATCACATGTCGAGGTTCAAGTCGACAATACAGAAACGAAACACTTTTGGAGTGTGTGTCGTGACTTTGGTTTTCATATTCGTTGGTCGGGATGGTGATTGGCAGAGTTAAAGTACATACAGTGATGGCAATCCAACGTCACCGCCACCATGGATGCACGGTGCCTTATGAAGGCTGCAGATTGTCTGTCGTGCCTCAGAGTTGATCCTGAGTGGCATTGCCCAGGTGTTCGTCATCCTCGAAAAGCAGGTACTTGCCGTTTGGGCCACAATCGTTTCATCGACATATACTCTGTTCGTGTAATGTAAAGTTGGATCCCCTCATCCACCTCCAGCACCGCACAAGACCCCGATGACCGCAACGTCGACATCTCCCGCTCGCTCAGCATCACGAAATGGTTCGGCAGCGCCACCAACAGCTTTTCCGCCACATGATCCTCCATCTCCGACTCCCATTATGTGCGAATTGGAAGCTGTGAATTGGTGTTAATTGGTTGATGGTTGTACTTTTCGAAGGAGTGGTTAACACCCGAATCGAACGGGTGAGTCGTGGTGGATCGTAAATTCGGTGTTGCTTCCCAAATCGCCGAATTTATGATACGACCCACCCGTTCGATTCGGGTGTGAACCACTCCTTCGAAAAGTACAACCATCAATACATTAACACTAATACACAGCTTCCAATTCGCACATAATAGCCGTAGTATAACCGAAGATACACCACTGCTAGCCGTGGTATAACCACGGTTATACCACGCAATCGCTGATCAAAATTGTGAAACCGCTGTGATGGTCACCGTGTCTACCCTGCTCAGAGTTGTTTTCCTGTCGGATTTCTGCTACCGCGGCTGCACAGATGTCCTCACAGGTACAGACATCTCCGTCTGTCACGACAACGAGATGATCATCCGCGCTGCCAAGCTGTGGCCCGCCCCACAGCCTGTCTCCTCGCCCAGTATTGCACTAAAGGAGACGCTGTCCTCAGCAGCGCCGCACTTGGTTGTGCGCAACTAGTTGAACGGCGAGTTCGTCGCCTTTAGCCACGCCTCACTACCTGGCCAACTTCCCGCATCTCACAGCCGCCATGGTGACCGCAGACCCATCAGCCTCAATAGCCACGGCGCGTGGACACCTCGATCGCACGCGTCAAGGCCCACCAGCGAGCGTTTCACCAAGGTGGTTTTGCAGCAGCCTGGAGTGGCTTAGCAACCTTGGCCACACTCCCAGCATCCAGCGGCTTGACAACGAGACCAGCGGTGCTCTTGAGCGGTTTTTGTGAGAGCGCAACGTGGCGATGTAGTTTGTGCCGCCCGGCACTCACCGCGCTAACAAGGCGGAGCGCGCCATCCGCGACATGAAGAACCATTTCATGCTGGTCACCATCAACCCCGCGTTGCCCCTTGACCTGTGGGATGCACTGCTGCCTGAGGCGGACCTGATCCTACTTCGCCCGTTCAGGGGGCGCTCGGCCGCCCATCTTCGCCTACGAAGGTATCCATGGTGCGAAGTAGGACTTCCTCGTTCACCCAGTGGCGTGTGGCACGGAGGTCCTAGTCAGCCAATCCTCCTAGTCAGACATGTGACAAGCCGATCGGGGCTTGAACGTTCGTACCGCTTCAAAACGTCTTTGATGCTCTCGCCCAGCATGACATCTTCCAAGTCAGCTTTGTCAGCCTGGAAGCGATCGAACCACACTTTATAGACACAAGCTCTCAAGAACAGTGCATCCTTCTTGCCAGCACTCCATTCGGTTGCCACAGTCCCCGGCTGTGGCACTTCATTCAGTTAGGGTTAGAATCCTCCTCGCCAGACTCGACGGATTCATAGTTTTTAGCAAATCGTCTTCCGCAAACACCTTTTGCAGAACAAGGTTATATATCTGGACATTCCAGCAAATACCCACGAGTCGGTGTTCACATCTGTTTCAAAGCCTTAGGTAGGCCCTTAGTTATCGACAAACGTCTGGTTCACGAAGGGCTGCATCAATGTGAACTCTGGTTTGTCAATGATGAACCGAGTCCGGTTGCCCACTTGGTTCACATACGGCAGTGACGATTGTTGATCCCGGCACGATTGTTAAGCCCGGCAAGATGTCCGAGATGCGAATGGAACACTTGTGGAGACTGGTTCTTAAGCGAGGACATCTACAATGAGGAAACCAGCCAACATAAAGCAGCAGACACAGGGTGAGGCTCGTGAATCACGGCAATGCATCTTCTCGCAGTCTTCTTATAGAAATGTTCGGTCTGTGAAGCGGATTGTGACCCACACGCACTATCCAGTAGAAGAAGGACAACAGCAAGCAACGAAAATAAATACATCATTCCCTTAGTGAAACAGTAGTATACTACTGGGTCAGAACGCTTTTATTGGATGTCGCCTCCCCAGAGTGTCGTGTCGTGTCGCCTCCATTTGGGAATCTAGGTTTGCACTGGACATATTGTGTAGTTCTTGCACAGTACATATAGATGGAAGAATGCAATAAACGTACATAAGTACGGTTTCACTAAGGGTCCTCGCGCTCAGCTCTGGTATTTTCACAGAAGGGGTTAGAGCGCCAGAGAATACTTGTGAAGAACATCGATGAATAGAGTGTAGGCGCTTTCCAAAAAGTGAAACGTACTTCGTACGTCCGACCACTGACGGGTCAGGAAATCTTCACTTCCGCCACCACCGCACTGAGTGAGTCTCTGCAGTCGGTCGCAAAGTGTCTCTCCCAGTACAGAGCAATTCCTGTTGCCAACCGAGTTGAACAGGTGTCAAAGACAACGAAATGTTCAAGTATCTAACGTTCGACTGAAGATGTCTCAAGCAGCTGATCAGAAGAAAGCCATTGCCAAGACAAAAGATCCACAGGTGATCGGAACCAAGAACGTTAACTCGCAGAGGAACGGTCGATTCCTCAAGTGGAGCGACGCGTGCAAGGCCAGGATCATCTCATCCAAGCCGAGATGGGTGACTCTCTGAGACCATCCAAACTTTGAGCCAAAACCAAGCCCTATTGCGGAGATCTTGGCGGAGCAAATGGTTGAATCAATTAACCCATGTGAAGAGCATCCAACATCGGCGAATGGAGATGGAACGCGTGGACGCAGAAGACAGCCGACAGTGTCATCGTTGTCGTCCAGCACAGCGGCTACGGCCACTATGGAGAAGACTGCGACACGTGCTGTCGAAGAGGATCCTCTAGCAAAGGAAGCTGCGAAGATGTTTGGGTCTTGTCGGCAGTAGCATTGGTTTTGGAAGGAGCATCAGCTCTGCATTTGTGAGTCGATCTATGTTGATCTAATCTCTGGTGCTGATGGCCCAAGACATGATGCAGCGGTGTGGAGAGGTCGTTCATCAACCTTTGACGAAGCCGTTGTCACCGCCGCCGATGCATTCACAGGCAGCTCAGCCATCACGAGGTCGCGGTCGAAGTCGTAGACGAAACGCAATCCCCAGGGTTTTGCCGACATCGTTCCGCCATTGCACTGTCCGTTGCATCTTGAGAGCTTGTGCCCCAATCAATCGACAAGTCCTTAGATATATTATCAAACCAGTCGGTAGATCGATCCGTCGAACCTCCTCCCACGGAACCGCGGTATCTGGTTTGAATCATTGTCGGGTACAGTGTTATAACCAGCAACACTGACCTAGACCAAGGTGTCTTTCAAAACCTCGAACATTGCACTATTTAAGAGTCCACTGTCAAGACAAGATCCCGGTGCTATTTACATAGTCAATATGAATTTGTCGCTGAAAGACGTCACTTGCAAAACTCTTTTAAGCGTTAAACTTTTTATAGTTCGTGTGTAACTTCTGTCTTGAATGCAATCGGAAGTCTTCAGTGCAATACCTGTAGTTCTAGATCACGGAAGTGCGCTGTATACTCTCAGTCCGATGGCGTGGTTTCGGCTTTCTGGCAGCTCAACCACTCATAGACTTTCCTCGTTTCCTGGCCGCACGGTCGCCCGGCCTTTCACCCCTAAGATCGTGAACCCACGAAACGAGGATCTGATTATATTGAACTTTGCCCTTCTCATATCCTTGGGTGGCACACTGGAGCTTCTCACCTCCTTCATTCAGCGGACCCACCAGGTTCGGAGTCGAAGGGAACCCAAGGGTGGCGGAGAGCCTCACTGCTTCATCTGCAAGTTGTATCTCTCTCTTGGAATAGCCAATTTTATTGCCGTCCACGGTAACGACCAGAAATTCGATTGACTGTCGGAGTGTTTTAACTGATTGCTTTTCCGGCATCAATGAGGAGTCCACGACCAACATCTACTGGACCGCTTGAAGTATATCCCTTCGCGACCACAGCATAAACACCATAGTCAAACTTGACCTTGTGATCCACAATTGCGAAGCTTAAAATGTTTCCAATGGAGTCAGGGTGATAGTACACATCTCCAAACGGAGCAAATTCACCGACGACGTCATATACTTAAATAGGCTCATCGACACGACGGACATTTGTTGCTGACGCTAACTGTTGCTTGGTTGTTAAATAATATCTTAGCTGGAAGGGAAAGACAAATAAGAAAATATTTATTCGCCCAACATCCATAACCAACAAAAAGGAAAGCAGAACTTGACACTTGCCAAGACTTAACTCATGTCCACCAATATGTGCGCCGAGTAGAATCGTTTTCTTAACCGCGGTGCAACCAGATGCCCACTGTTTCCGCATTTGAAGCAAAGGCCCTGCTTGAAAAGTTCCTCTGTAGTGAGACCATTGACTGTCGTCTCCACACCCAGATTCGACTGCAGGAGGTGTCTCATGAACTGGTTGCTTGTTGCCACCATGTTGTTTCGTCCATGGAGGTTAAAGCCAGGTTAAAAGCCAGGTTAAAAGCTGCTTCGATAGTGGGATACGTTTCCCTATCCGCCGCTCTGTCGACAGAGCGTGCACTGTCTCGCAATAATTGCTCATCATTGAATACAGAATAATGATCGATAGAAACATAGACAGCTTACCGAACGGTCGACACTGGGTCTGTCATCGTACCAGATTACGACAATGGCCGTACAAGTGTTCGGCCTCTCGGCCGAACCGTGGGCGAAACTTAACCACCGATTCATCGTTTCGTCGTAACTTGCAAAACCGATTAACGGAAGCTAGGCTGTCTTCAAAAAGATCGCTGTGCCCTTTGTGAAACCGTAGTGTATATGGAGGCTACAGAATCAGGACGCCTTTATTGGAATGGCGCTCCCCAGGTTGTCATGTCGCTTTTGGGAATCTAAGTTTGCACGGGACATATTTTGCAGTACTTTATCCCTATGTAAAATCGGAGGACAGCAATAAACGGGCCCGGATACTAAGGCCTTCTTCGATGACCACTCAAATCTAAAACCGTCGATACTTAGGCCCCACGCTCCTCAAGGGAACCCTAAAAAAGAAGACGAACAGGACTTGGCTTAGATCGATTTGAATTTGGATTTTCTGTACTTTATTCTTAGAGAATTCTTTCTGTACTTATTTTCTGTGGTAGAGAACTTTCTTCTTTATTTGAATCACTTGTCAGCATGGAAGCTGCTGGAAAGAAGGCGTCTCGTGGCGGTTTGAAGAAGCAGAAGACCTTTTACTATTCGAAAGTGTGAATGACGCGAGTCTAGGGAAACGAAAACGTCATTATGATCCACAGAGTCGAGACGGAAAGAAACAAATTATTCTTGCAAAATTTATACGGGATTGCAAAACGAGCTATACTGTTCGAGAAGGCAAAAAAGGGCACGATGATCCCTACTTTGAGCTGATGTGTCTGTCCGATGACAGACTCAGGGCATCAAAGTGCTCCTTTTGAGCGACGTTTCGTTGGGAAGAGGATGGTTCAGCAACTCTTTTGCATTATTGCACCGAACATACTTGCAGCGGAGCACATCTATATGCACCCCGCTCGCTGCAAACGAACGATCCTGCTGATGACAAGTAACTCTTGTGTGCGCGATGCGGTAGCCAATTGCCGCTCCAACTCAGGGAAGGATGTGAACGCTTTGTATGCCAAGCTGCTCTTGCCGTGTTACCATCCGTTCACGCTGTGAAAAGGTATGGAAAGGGCGGTGGAAGTGAAAGAAGCCATTCAACAAAATGTTTGTTTGCAGATATATGCTGGATTCTGCAGTTGGAAGAAAGATTATGGACGACGGGCTGGAGGATTTGTCATCTCTTGATGACCTGGTTATGCAGCTGAGGCAGACTGACACAGAAAGATTTTTTTAATTGAAAGAGGAAATGAAGCAAACTCAGGTTCCCGATGGAATAATTGTCAACTTGCGATACTTACGCAGGTTGACAATTATTCCCGGCGCTGCTAAGCTGATGTGGAAATCAAATCCATTGTAGGTGGCTTCCGCTGACGCTACTCACATGCACACACGGTTTCGTGGGGTTAGAAGACACTTTACGCTGATGATGGTGTTTGTAGCGCTTGAAAATCGGGACAACTGGCTCGCGACTCTCCAAGCCGCCAAGGTTTATCTATTCGACGATAGCCCATCAATGATCGTGTCTGATCGTGACAAGGGACTCCTCGCTATTGAGGAAGTCTTTCCTCAATGTATCCATTCCAATTGTGCTGTTCACATCGCCCGTAATGTTGGGCTAACAAGTCGTGCGGGAGTTCAAGCGGTTACGGGGCTGGCGAAAGCTGACTAGTGCATCATTTCACGCGCAGTTGCGTGACATTGAAGTTGCGTATGGAAGTAAAGTCAAACCGGAGATCGAGAAACGCGCGGACTTATTTTGCACACATCGTCTGCTAACGCTGTACAGTGGGAACAAAGGTTCATTCAGCACAAACTTCCATGTGATATCCAACAATATATCAGAGTCGGATAACCTTCGGTCTGCTGCAGGTAAGGCAAAAGACATATTGTCGAGCAGTAATTGCATTCCTGGAGAGAATGCAAAGCGTACTAACAAGTACAACATGTAAAGCACGGATATAGTAAATACCAGCTAACGACGAACAAGGCAACCACAAGGCAACGGGCCGAAGAAGGCAGCGGCAAAGCGCTGGTTTTCGAGGAGGCTCTTAATGGTTGTTCAAACGATTTAAATGTGACCTGAACGCAAAAATTGATGCATCGGTTACTTACTTGTGCATATTAGAGCATTGGAGATATTAAGGACAGTGAGAAAAATTGATTGGTTACGTGTGCACATTTGGTATTAGAGAAAGTCATCATCGTCGCCATCGTGAGATTTGGACAGCCATCATCGCCTTCGTGTTCTTGAAGCTTCCGCCAAATCTGCAGAAGGTTTTATAAGCTTCCGCGCCAAATCAGGCGCGGGGCCTTAGTATCAACGGTTTCAGATTTGAGTGGCGGTCGAGGGGCCTTAGTATCCCGGCCCGTTTTACTAAGGGTCCTCGCACTTAGCTCATGCTATAAGCGGGGCCCCGAGTTACCACAGCCTTGATGAGCTCCAATAGTACCATCGGGTCCTAGCCACGATCGACTGCCCATAACCCGTCTTACTCTCTGACACAGTCCTCAACTAAGGGCTGTAGACCTTACTTACTTGTTTGTCTTGAAGAGATATTGCTCGTGTTCAACATCATCGAAGTCGCGAGAGAGAGATATGGCACAGGATTAATTGATTAGGTCTGATAAGAAAATGAAACGCTCACCTCCGACTCCCATAATTATGCGAGGTCTGTTAAACACCTCTCTAACCTACGGCGTCGCGCTCGCTGTCGTTGATCCAGTCGTCTCGACTCGTGGGCCAACATGTTACTTAGTATGACTTGTTCTTATTAACCTGCCAATAGCCGGGTTCGAGCAGATTTGGGTTCCAATCAATTGTGGTTCCAATCAATCAATCAATCAATCCAATCGTTTCTCAGCAGAATGCTGAGAAACGAGTAGGAACGATGGTGCGCATCGATAATCTTGTGAAACCTTGACAAATCTGACGATTCTGGGAAACGCTTTGCAAGTTTTGAATGATGGACGCTCGATGACGACGATCGGTGGCGGTCGATGGTGACTCGGACGATGTATAACAGGCGGCCGCAAGTCGTTTCCGTGGTTTTGCGACTGTAGAGATTGTTGATACGAAAGGTATGATCGCCGTCTTCATCGATCGAACTAATCTGACATCCTCGGTAGCTTGCTTTCGCCATCTCCAACTTTGAACTTTATCTCAAGAACCATTTGGAATTGAGAAAAATGAAAGAGATCAGAAATAGTCAATTTCAGACGCATGCATTGCAGTCAACGGCGGTGGGTTGAATAGCAATAGGAGGATGACCCAACCGGATGCAATGTGCATCCGCCGAAACAATTCGCGTTTATGAATGTTCCAGTTTGTTGTTTCATTTTAGTTCATATCCTTCTGTTCTCCTGCCTCTGTTGCCCCCAAGTGTCCCACCTATTCCAGAGCTGATCTTGCTTAGCAGCAGTTTTTCAAGATTGCTAAAGCAGCGCGTCTGATAATTCGACTTCGTCGTGCTGTAAGGATGATAAAACATCGTTTACTCTACGACGTCTACCTATTTGGTGGACGTATTCAAGTGTTCACTTCCATGCTTGATTGTTGCCATCATCGCAATTGGTTTCAGGCTCAGTCCATTCCATTTCTTCTTTTTAATTGAAACCAATCAAACAAGCTATAGACTCGCTCTGGTCCGGTAGGAAGGAAAAGAAATGGAAGGAGGCTGGAATGGAAAAGAATAGCACCGCTAGTTTCGCTGCTTCGGTGGCGCCAACCGTAAGCGGCGCTTCAGGAGACGGTGGGCAAACTAGTCGATGGCCACCCCGGCAGCGACATGACCTCCACCCCAGTAACGGTAGCAGTAGTGGCAGTGGCAGTAGCAGCTTCCTGGGCGACCTGCTTCTGCTGCAAACGTTCGCGTTGGAATAGGTGACCACGTTTCAGAAGTGGGTCCTGGTGAGCAAGCTGAGCTGCTTCGACGACTTCACGATGACCCCGATCCACCCGTACAAGTGGATCGGCGTGTGCACCTTCTTCGTTAAATGGGTCTTCGCCTGGGGCGACGGCGACGCGATGCTGCGGGCGTGGGGGGCGAACTACGGCATGCTTGCAGGACGTGCTGTTCGTGGACGTGGCGAAGACGATCTTGCCGCAGCTGCGCTGCATCCACCGCGACTTAAGGCCTCCCAGCAGCACGTTAAATCAACATCATCACCCCCATTGGGGAATCCGAGGGAGGTTATCACAATATTACTTGTGTGGCAATATCTCTTATCTCTGATGATACAAGACCCCAAATCAGCCTCCAGAAATCGATTCTTTCTGCATCTCTGAAGAGAGACTCACGATAACGTGGATCCAGAAACAGGCACACGGTCGTGGTATGCGTTTTGTCATCTGTACCAATCCAACTGAGGTCATTGAATCACAAGATCGGGCAGATTTAAAACCGTTATCGCGGCAAGAGCGTTATCGAGTCGAACTTCCAGCGTGTCGCTTCGCTTTCAGGTATTCCGCGACTCAAAGCGATCAGGTGTTCCTCCGAGTGGCCGACCCGAGGAGTCGGCGTTGCTGCGTTGCTACTGTCTGTCGCCGTGGTAGATTTGGGGCATTTCTGAGTCTGTCGTCAACATCGTCTTCTTCTCCATAATTCTCAATGGGATTATCTGAGGAAATGGAGCCTTTTCGTCTTCTTCTGCGAATGGCAGCGTTGGAGTACCAGGGATTACACCATCATCGACCCCATCATCCAAAGTTGCGACGCAAATCTTTGTTTTATCGTCAGTTTTGATCTGCTTGGCTCTCCGGACAAGCAGTGGAATCGTGGATCGCCTGTTGGTTTTCAATGCCTTGTATGTATTCTTGATCTGATCAGCATCCCTTGAGGATGTTTGAGAAGCATGTATTTGGCGAGTATTCACATAAAGCATACTTATTGTACCCACAATAATCAACAAGAGCTAGGCGCGAGGATCCTAACCCAACCCGTTTGCCAACCCAACCCGCAAAACCGCAAAAGCGACAACGGAAAGGCCAATAATGGCGTCCTGACCCTGTAGCCACAGTAGTATACAATACTGCTTCACTATAGGAATAACTCACAATTAAATTGTTCCCTTAGTGGAACAGTAGAACTACTGTGACCCCTACAGAGTCAGGACGCTTTTCCCGTAGTACTACTGTGATCCAAACAGGGTCAGGACGCTTTTATTGGAATGTCGCCTCCGGGGTGTCGTATCGGTCGCTTTTGGGAATCTAGGTTTGCACTGGGCATACTGTGCAGCAGGTTCCACCCATGTACGAATGGAAGAGTGCGAACAACGTACATGTGTACATGGGTACTGTTTCACTAAGGGTCCTCGCGCTTAGCTCTTCTGTATAGTATGTTATTGCGTAAGGCTAAATATAATTGCGACCGTTGTTGTCAAAAAAAGCGTCACATGTAAAGAGCTTCCAACTTGCAGAATATTGTAAAAAGTACCTTCGCCAATTATTATGTGGGAGACGGCTTTCATATTTCTATTGGAACGATAGTTGACAATGTTTCGTACTGTGGAGCAACTCGACGCCGATATCGCAGCGTTGAAGGCCAATTATCCCACTTTTTCCTCTGAAATGGTTGCCGTGAATCTCTATGGTGAACTTCTGACAGAGAGAAACAAAGCAGCAGGTGAGAATTGATTCGCACTGATTATCTATGATGTTGTGTGAAATGAATAATGATGTTGCAAATCCATTTTCAGTCAGAGGCAAGTATTGGCTGGGAGCCCTAAACCATGCAAAATCCGGGACTTGAGCGATATCCTAGGAAACGGAATGTTTTCCCGTTCGTCGCCGTTTGGAAACAGAATGTCTTCCTAGGGCTCTTATCCACCTTGCTCAACTTGGTATCTGCGATATACTCTCATCTCCGTTCTGAACTGTCATTCCCAGGACTCTCAGGACTTGTTCCTGAAGTGAACGTGGCTGTATTTATGTTTCTTTTCCTTGTTTTGTTGACCTTGCTCGCAGTGGTAGTTTGGAGAGCAAGGTAAGTTTGGTAAGTGTAGATAGTAAGTTTACGCATACAACTGTACGACTTCTAACTAGTTTGGTGTTGGTACACAAAGGTAAGATCTTCGACTTTAGGCTGAATTAATCTGAGCTCATCAGATTACATTACAGACTGTTCTATGGCGGCTATCATTGGCTGTTTTCCGCAGCAACTCGTTGAACGAGTGGCTGCCCAGCCTTCTCCGGCCAAGGCCGTCGGATCGCCGGCCCGAGCGTGGACGCTCTCCCTCTGGCTGGCTTGTCCCAACACACCCCTGACGTCCATGCTCGGGGTCGTCCATCCGGTCAGCATGTCACGCTCGCGCGTGAACTGGGCCCCCTGCACCGGCTTTGTGAGGAGGTTGGCCACCATGTCCTCTGTCCGTACGTGCACAACAGTCACGTCGCCATTGTCCACCCGTTCCTTCAACCAGAAGTGTCGGATGGCAATGTGCCTCGACCTCTCTGACCCCGGTCCCCCACGTCGAGTCAGTGCGATGGTGCTGAGGTTGTCCTGTCCCAGTACCGCTGGCCCAGTGGCGATTCCCTGCTCTCGGAGGAACTCGCGAATGTGGATGGCCTGGCTTGCGGTGTCCGAGAGTCCCACCAGCTCGGCCTCCGTGCTGGACTTGGTCACGATCTTCTGTTTCGCGGACTTCGCGAACACCGGCCCCGACCCGATGGTCACAACGCATCCCGTGTGGGACCGCCCCGAGTCAGTGTGCACCCCGTACGCGACGTCGATGTACGCACGTACCACGGGCGGGTCGCTCATCTTCAGCGTGATCCCTCGTTCAGCTGTCGCCTGAATGTACCCGAGCACGCGCCGGAGCTTGGCGCAGTCATCGATGTCGCACGCCTGCACCCGGGTTGACAAGAACGCCGCTGCGGTCAGGCACTCGGGCCGTGTTCTCTTCGCCAGGTAAAGCAGCTTTGCAACTTTGGTGTGGAATTCCTTTCGGTCTGACTCCTTCACTTTATCCGCTTCAGGCCTTATATCGAAGAGCGCAGTGCTTGCCGGGGTAGGTTTGGCTCGCAGCGCCGGCCCGACCAGTAGGTCTGCTGTGCAGTTCGCCATGGTCACAGTCACTTCCCCGGGGTTCGCGAAATCGAGTGTCATCCCGACGTAGCTCAGTCGTGGGCCCCAGGCGGCCTTGACTTCCTTGAAGCGCTGCCTGAGTGCGTCGATCACTTCTTCGATCTGCTCTCGGTCGGTGCTCGTGATAAGGAGATCATCCACGTACAGCACGATGGTGACTTGTGGCCGTCCCTCCTTGTCGCGGTTGAGCACGCACCCATCTTTAGCGTTGAGCCTGAAGCCCATTGTCTTCAGCGCCAGCGTAAGCGTATCGTGCCACAGCTTTGCGGCCTCTACGCATCCATAGAGGGCGCGCTGGAGTTTCACGACGATGCTGCCGCTGGGCTCGACGTAGTCGTTGTACGACGCGTCCAGTCCGCAGAGAAGGGTGGCTAGCTCCTTCCGAAGGCGCATGTGCACCGCCACCCCTGTCTCTGCCATATGGGCGTTGAGGAATGTCGGTGGCACATATCGGTGTTCCGACGCTGCTATGGCGGCGACGATGAGCACGGACGACGTTGCGGCTGTCGGGGAGGACAGGTCGTCGTACAGCGACTTGTCCTGCTGATCGCCTCCTGCGACCAGTCGCGCCTTCAGCTTGTCGTAGGCCCCAGACGCGGTGTACTTGTCTTTGAGGAACATCGACGATCTGATGATGGACCTCCTTTCTTTGTCGGTGAGCTGGTTGATGCGAACGGGTGACCACACCCCTTTATCAAGCATCTGGCGCAGTTCCGTTTCGATGACGCGCTTGGCTTCCCCTGGCCTCTGCGATAGGGCCTCCTTGACAGAGATCTTGTACACCCCTGAGTCGTCTGGGGCTAGGCCGGCGATTCGTCTGGGTCGCCTTAGTTCTTCTATCGGCGCGTCTTCGGGTGGGGCTTGTACATCCGCTGTGACGTCCGAGTCCGCTGCCTCGTCCCTTGTGTTTTCCGATGTTGCTGCCGTCACCCCTAATCCCGTCGGGCCGTTCGTCGCGAGGCTCGGCGGGGTTATCAGCGGCATGGGGACGTGGTCTGCCGGCGGGAGAGTTGGCAAGTCGGGGTCTGTGTCGGAGACGTGTCGAAGCTCGATGGCGCCGGGGTCGGTACCTCGGTGGAGCCCTTGGGTCGCTGCAATGCGCGTGATGTGGGCAGCCAATTCTTTCGTCACGGGGACGACGGTGAACTGATCACGCGTGACCACCGCGCTGGTGCCGAGGCACCACATCCGAACGCTACCGGTCGTGTTGCCAGTCGGCAGCAGACAGATGCAGCCTTCCGTGCGCGCGGCCATCGTGTTGCTGGTCACCGGCACGGTTGCTTGGACGTAATCGCCAAAACCGCAGCGCAGATCGCGTCGCATGTCCAGCTTCCGTCCGAAGAACGCTTCGTACGGACTCGTGCGATCCGTTGAGGAGGCCCTGGTCTGGAAGTTGATCGATCGTACACAGTACAGCACGCAGAACTGGAGCATCAGTCGCGGCATTGTGTATGGGAGGGCATGCTCGTGGTCACGGACGCGGCCCTTGATCGTTTGAATCATGCGTTCCGCGACGGGGACGTGCTGTCCCGGGCCTGCGATGTTGACCTCTATCCCGTTGTTGCGGATGGTGTCCACAAGGGCGGATAGCCCTCCTTCGCCGTCCGCGCGGAACTCTACGCAGTCGAAACCTCTGCTCTTTGCCATCGCGAGCATTGCCTGCAGCGCCGCCCACAGCGTGCTGGTTTCTCGGTTTTTGACGTGGCTGCACATTGTCAGTCCGAGAGGCTGCAGCACCGCGACCAGGAAGGGAAGGCCCTTGAGAAAGAAGAGATCCGCGTGGATCACTTGAGGCGCGTGGGACGTGGGCACACGGAGCTCGTACCCTGCCGGAACGCTCGTGGCGCTTCGTCTTTCCCTTCATCTCGGCGACCGAGGGACCGAACAACGTCTCCGCCTGGCGGACGTCGTGACTGGTTGTGCGGCAGTTGAGGATGCTCCCAGTGTTCAGGATCTCCGTCACGGCGCGGGTTGACGCGTGTCCGAGGCGCGTCTTGAGGAGCATGGCCTCTTCCGCTCGCTTCACCTCTTGCTTGGATGCTCGAGCGAGGTTGTCTGCCACAGTGGCGACCATCACCATCTCGTTCGCCATGTCACACCGTCTCCGAGCGGCCGTCTGGTGAATGTCCAGCGTCGAGACGGTGTCTCGACGGTGTATCGGTCGTGTGTCTGGTCGTAGTCAATGATACACCCCGCGTCCCGCAGCGCCGCGGCAGACAGGAGGTTTGCGGCGGACTCTGCGCACACGCTGACTTTGATTGGCAGATCCGCCAGCACCCCTTCCGCGGAAATGCGCAACCCTCGACCCGAGGAGTCCACCCCCTTTACTGCCCTCGCGTATGATGGTCTCATCACGTTGCGCAGCAGGTTTGGGTTATGGAACACCGACTGTCCTGCGCCTGTGTCGAGGAGCACCTCCGTCTCGGTGAAGAGGGCGACGCTGCTGCTGTCCACCATGCAGTTGACGGTGTCAAAGTCCATCGAGTCGTCTTCCCCCATGGCTAATTGGACCGTCTTGTCCGCCGGCTGCTGGCGCTTCGGGCAGTTCCGGCGTACGTGTCCTTTCTCCTGACAGTGGTAGCACACCCGTGCGGCCAGGAACGCTTTCTTGGCGGCGAGGGCGGATGGGTCTTCAGTGCTGCGCGGGGGAGGTGTCCCGCGTCTGGCGGGCGCCTGTCCCTTCGTGTCGCTTGGTACGATGGTGTCACTGAGTACGAACACTCCGATGTGATCGTCTGGAGCGGTTCTACTCGGTTGGGCTCGCGTAATCCATGTCGACGCCAGGGTATATGCCGCTTGCACGGTCGGCGGATACGGGTTGCCCCGCAACGCTTCGTTTTAAAGCTGCAGCAGCATTGCCCCGTGTCGCGCCGGGTCGAGTTTGTAAAGGAACTTAACCGCCTTCATCTCCTCGTCGTCCACGGGCATGCCCGCTTCCTCCGCCGAGGCTACGAGTTCCAGCCAATCTCTCAGGAACTCGGCGACTGATACCCCTGGTAACTGTCTGTGTTGCTCTAGGGTTCTGAGCTTCATCAGCAGGTTCACCCTCTCCATCGCGGCACCTTCGCCTGCGCTTTCTAGGGTGAAGTGGGTTCTGCGTATTGCCGCCCAAAGTTCGTTGGGGTCCTCTCCCGTTCCCCATCCGTCTGCCCCGAAGAACCCAGGTTCTGCGCGGATCAACGTTCTTGATTCTTCGGAGAGCGTACTCCAGAGGTCGCGGTGGCGATTCTTTCGCGATCTGGCGTTCTTCATCTTTCTTTCGACAGAAGGCTTTCATAAAAAGCTCTCTTCTGTTTGCTTCCGTGAAGACGATCTCTTCTGGAAGATTGTCAGGAGTGTAATCCTGTTCTTCTACGGGTCCAACAACGTAGGGCACATTCGTTCGAATGATGCTGGCTACGTGCCCGTACTTGGGTCCGATGTTATCGGATACAAATGCTTGCCATTTTGTGAAGTTATTACTTCCGGCTGCGTTTTTCGTGCACGAGAGTTTCACCCCGGGGAACTCTGCGTGCTTGGACATCTTCAGGATTAATTCTGTTGGTACACAAAGGTAAGATCTTCGACTTTAGGTTGAATTAATCTGAGCTCATCAGATTACATTACAGACTGTTCTATCTCTGTCGTTTTGTATTGTTACTGCCATGTAGGACTACCACTTTCTGTGTTGTATACTTAATGAATTACATATAACGTACATTGACAGAGGAACACCTCCTTGTGGCTTGCAGCGCCACGAGCGCACCTTTATTGGAATGTCGCCTCTGGGAATGTCGGTCGCTTTTGGGAATCTAGGTTTGCACTGGACATACTGTGCAGCAGGTTCCACCCATGTACGAATGGAAGAGTGCGAAAAACGTACATGTGTACGGTTTCACTAAGGGTCCTCGCGCTTAGCTCTTGTATATGAGCCGAGGAAAAGGAGGAAGAAAGGCAGTTGTTGGCTGACTTCAGCCACCATTACCAGAAATGACAAGCCCCAGAATACACCAATAACACAAAGTATGGGAACTCCGTCGAACGAATTGGGGGAACCCGAGTTCTCGCTGGCGCTCGGCTGCTGGACGATAGAGGAATTCCAAATTAGACTTGTTTGCATTATTGATGGCCCTTGCACGACATAAAGAAAGAAGCCTCTTTCTTTGACATCTCAATTTATAATGTACTCAACCAGACGATCAACTGGAGCTGCGGGAGAGTCACACCCTGCGGCAGCCCCAGCAACGCTGGTCGTTCTGAACGAAGGAACACCTGTGAATGCTCGGACGGTTCCTCGGGCACTAAGTCAGCGGAAGGTTGTCGAAGACGGCAAGGCCCCCATGAAGAAACAAAATCCCAGTAAAAGGCGGAAGATTGTGGACGAGGAGTCACCTCATCAAGTTGACACGACAGCAACCGATGAAAAAGAAGCAGACAAGAGGACGGTCCCTGATAGTTTGCAGTCCACAGCGGCAACACCGATGCGCAAAGTAACTGACTTTTCATTGATGCAGTATGCTGCGACAAATTCATCAGTGGTGCTGAGCAGTGAGTCGAAAGACAAAATTTATCAGATTGCCCAGTCTGTGGCTCATATGGCCGACCTTTTGGACTCCAATCAAAACGCTATTGGATTGGGATATCCTGATATGGACTCGTTGATTGCCAACATGGGGGAATTAATGGGATTGGTTCGCAACAGATTCGACATGATGACATGTCGTTCCACTATTTCCTTGACTTTGGAACACCAGCGGTCTTGGTGTTCTAAAGGATGATACAGTAGCTCAGGCAAAATATAGAACAAGTTACATACAGGTTCGGCTACCTCCGTGCAGATTTTGTTAGAACCGTTTGGCGTGCTGTCTCGATTGTGGCATACTTGTAACAACAACTGTTTGGCATAGCATTGTCGACTATAGTTGCATAGCTTGCGAAGGTATCTATGGGAAACCTCTTCAGGTGTGGCTCGACGCTGTTGTAAAGTAAGCCTTGAGATCTTACCTTTCCATGCATCTCAAGCAATTGTAATAGCTTACCTTCAATTAAGTCAGTATATTCCTTGAAGGTGTTTTGATAATGGCGCAGGGTTTCCAGAGTATGGGGGGATGTTTGCTGCGGGATAACAGAGTTTTCTGGCAGTAGACCTTTCAGGTGAGCTACAAGCTTGCTGACCTTCGTCAGCGTAGTAGAATGACTCATCGTTTCCCACCAGCGCTCGTTATACCATTGGAAAAATACCGCTGCCACAGTAGTTTTAGTCACCTCTAGTCTTCCAGTACTTTCGTCTTGCCGATGGTGATTCTCTTCAGTGACGAAAGCGGAATCAAATGACTCACTTCCAACCTCAGCAAGCGTAGAGTTGTTTGCTGGCTGATAAACCGCTGTTGTGACAGGGGCATGTGCTCGAACAATGGCTAAAAGATTGACTTGAGACTGGCTGAAAGATTCTAATTGTGATCTAACTTCTGCTTGAAACAACCTCAAATTCGCGTTCATCAATTGCAATGACTGCATCAATGCATCAGCGGAAGCAGATGCAGTTCTGGCGGAACTACTTGCATGGCGCTCCAAAATCTTATCGTTTCTCCAATTTAAAAACATTGTTGTCCACGTGCGCAAAGTTCCTTCTCCAACTCCAACAGTGGTTGCTGCACTTTTGATTCTCCTAAGGATCGGATGATCACTTTGGAATTCTTCAACTTCCGCCATGTGATGCAGCAAATTCGCAGCTAAGGCGAACTTCGTGTTGTCATCAAGAGAAGGAACGTTTAGTAAAGCATTGGCGTAGACTCGAAAGGAACCCTGCTGATCTGGCGGTAGAGAATCAACACTCGGGCTTATCATACTTCCATCTTCGATATCATCGGGGTCCTTGTAAAATGACAAGGCTCTTGCGCACTTTGTATCCGGCGTTGAAGAATACCTGATATAAAACTGCATCATGTTCGAGTCACCGGAGTGGTTCCAACCTCCGCGAGTGTGCATTGCGGATATCGGCACGGCACTATGTTCGCCAAGGTGCCTAACAGCACCACTGCGCAGCGAGTGTGATGTGAGATTACCAGTCACTTGAATGTTGCGTTGTTGCAACGCCTTCGACAGCTGGCGTAGTTTCTCATTGGTAAACCGAATTCTCCGTCACCATTTGAGGCTCGGAACGCTTCAAAACATAAATCTCCACGACCGTACCCATTAAGCAGAGCCAAATTACTCGCCATAGCATGTATGGGACACCACTTCCAATTTTGAGCTTGAACTATGGTTAATGGTTCATCTGTTGAACTCGTTTTCGATCGTCTCACAGTGAACTGGAAGAAGAAACCAATGAATACATTGCGCATGCGTTATCAGAATGAAGACATGTAACTTACTTGAAAAGCTCTTAATTTATCAGACGCTCGGAACTTGAGCTGCCATGATGTAACCCCAAATATTTCGGACACTCTTCCCACCACTTGCCATTGCAACAGCAATAGGCTGCGGATGCCTTCGGCTTCCTTCCGACTTGCAATTTCCCCCGTCGGTGGATCGCATAGGTAGTTGCACATTTCCTGAAGGTGTAACATGTCAATATTGACTCAATATTAGCGTAAAAATTAAGTACATAGTCTCGCCTGCAAATCTAATGCTGTCATGTGTGGCGCTCTATCGCAAAACTGCTCGCCGCTTTCGACGCTTTGATTAAGCATAAATGTTTTTGTCTTTCTTCTGACGTTTTTCACTCGAAAATCAAACTGTGCATTCCAATCAGAGAGATCCGAACGCAAGTACTCTTTCGCCATTAGCGCCTCGTAGTATTTGGTCTTGAATCCAGACAGATAATTGGACACTGTATTCCACTTCAGCATCTTGACTGTTCCAAGAAAGTACGTGAACTTTCCGGGCAATCCATGTTGAATGAAATACTTCAATGGGCACTCACTGTACGAAAGATAGATGTGTACTGCTGGATCTTCTGAATTTAGAATAGTCAAAAACTCATCAAAGTACTGAGCTCCAAGTCTCTCTTGGTTTTTAACTGCTTGGCTTTTTTGTTCGCCGAGATCAATCAAAACGGGAGATGAAACTACAGCAGAAGCTGAGATGGGGTTGACTCCGCCTTCATTCAGTCGTTGTCTTTTTCTCATACCTTTGTCACCTTTCGTGCACTTGAAGCAAAAATGTCTCTGTCGATCTGATCTGTCGATCTTCACTCTGTCGATCTTCACCAGCACAAAGCAAATCAATCAACGCTGCTGGACCAACCAAGCATACACAGCAACAACAAAGTAGTTCATTATTTATTGGTTTTATTGTGAACGTATACATATAATGCAAAGAGACAAACGTACTTCTGCTAGCTCTGCGACACAGGACACATTTCCGGAAACTCGACCAACGACAACCATTTTTGTTCATTTTCCGTGTAACGGCCAGCACCCGGAAAAGGGGGTCATTTCCGGAAAGGATGGAGGTTGTTGAACATCTTCTTCCTTTTCTCTCCAGTGCTGACCTTTCACGCTTTCACGGGTGCAACAGTCTAGAGGAAGTGCGCCTTATTGTGGAGGACATTCTTCCGGCAGAGTATGCTTGACGACGACGCAAAGGCGCGCAAGGTTTGGGATAAAATTTGTAGCAATGGAAATGAATCAATTTTACGAATATGCATGCACCACGTATGTTGGGGAAAACGCAATGATGTTAAGGAGTATTTGCAATCCAATGGGGAAGTATCAATGACGCAGAACATGGTCAAGCGCATCAACAAGCCCATCATTGGGGCGGAAGACAAGCATTGACCGAAAACATTGCACAGCCGCGCGAAGGTAAGGTGGCCCTAGGCCGGACAGAGGGGGCGCGACGAGGGCGGTCGCATTGGCCAAGAACAGTCGATAGCGGAAGTCGAACAGCGCCGACATCAACGCAGGATACCGAAGCACCGACACACACGTCGGCCCTTCGCGACGTCGGCGACGAGCAGGGCGCCCTCGTAGAGCAACTGGGAGGCCACGCTGACCACCACCGGTCGACCCTGCACGAGCACCTCGACCGCGGTGACGGAGTTGGGCACGTACGACGACAGCAGCGCGATCTGTCGGTCGGGCAGCCACTTGCAGCTCAGCTGCGACCAGTCGGGGCGGACCACGCCGCGACACGACGCGGACACGACGCAGTCGTGTGGATGGCAACGAGCGACGATTGTCCGATGAACGTGGCGTCCAGGTCTACGTGGGCGGCGGACAGTTGATATCGGTTCGAGTGGGCGCGGGGCTTGGCGCAAAGGACGGCGCCTTCGATATCGCCGGGGTGGTAGAGGATTAACCGCTGAGCTGTCACGTCGGCTTCCTAACCACGCTGTTGGGTCGACTGCCGTGACGGCGACAGATGGTCCCTGGGAGGGCTGTGCGCTGGGCTGACGTATCGGTTGATTGGTGGGGGTGGCAAGTGGTTGCTGCGTTGGCTGGCCACTTGGGCGACGAGACGGTTGTGCTGAAGGGCGTCCGCTGGGCCGCGCAGACGGCTGCTGGGTCGGGCGGACTGACGGCTGAGAGGTGGGCACCGCAGAGGGCTGTCCCGTCGGCCCCGCCACTGACTGTTGGCTGGGTCGTCCCGAAGGCTGCGCATACGGCGATCTCGTGGGCTGCGCCGATTGCAGCGAGGTCGGTTTCCCCGCGGGCTGTGTCGACGCATGTGCCGATGGCTGCATGGTCGGCTGCCCAGTGGGCGGCGGGCTGCGCCACTACCGGAGGCTGAGCAGACGGTTGTTGCGAGGGTTGCGATGAAGGCAGAGAGGACGACTGAGCGGATGATGGTTCCGCGTGGACTGCGACGATGGAGACGAGGTCGGTTGCGGCCAGGGTTGCCGTATTGACTGAAACGATGGTTGCAACGAAGGTCGAAGGTTGTCGTGGGCTGCGACGATGGCTTGCGCCGCGAGGGCTGGCGCGAGGGCTGTCCACGCTTTGTTCTTGATCGCATAGACGTGAGCCGTTCCTGTCCCAACGGCGGCATGGCTGGAACCATGCGGACAGCCCATGATGAGCATGGTCACCGAATAGATGGCAGCGCGCCACGATGTACCCCGAGTCATCCAGCGCCAAGCCCATGCCGCACTTGTCATCAGCAGCGCCGCCGTACAGCGGCGCCCCCAGCAAGCTCCATTGCACGCCCCCGCTGCCCCCAACCGCAAACATGGTCGGTGTGGTCGTAGGCTGGTACACGACGCCATTGCAAACGCCGTTTCGGTGGGATCCATACTGAGCGTTGTACCGAAACCAGATCCCGCCGTGTAGGTGGTCACGCGAACCTCACCGAGGATTGACCAACAGAGTGTGTCGAACCGAACGATCTCAACCTCAGGACATATACGTAGCCGAGAGAGGGAACTGGTGGTGATCGTTTGACCATCACTGCTGATGCGCACAGCGTAGCCGAACAGATCGCCCGCCTGCGGAGAGACAACATCGCCAACACCCCCAAGAAGCTCCAAGTATACGAACTGGGATCCACATAGAAGACTGATACACCCACGACAAATGATCCATCGCAACACAAATGCCCAGTTGATTTCCTGCAGTTGAATCAAAGATTGTGGCAGTCACGTTGACCTGAGTACCTGCCCATACTCATTAGCAGTGTCTTCCGCGTTGTTGAATGCACTCCTGCTTCCCAATCTATTTCCTCATGGGCGATTTCTCCATTTCTCCCGAACCAAGTGGAAGTCGGCCCGGCTGTTTCACATTTTGCAGGAGTGACAAAAAAAAGAGAAAAAGGATATTGACAGAAGTGGGGTTCGAACCCACGCCCTCACGGAGTACGACCTGAACGTACCGCCTTAGACCACTCGGCCATTCTGCCTTCCGTGTCGCGACAAGACGCTTTGCATATATAAAGGACTTTGTGTGAGTTATCTTTCTCTCCTCGATTTCACGCGAAGGTTGGTCGTTCTCGTGGTAGAACGATCATTGTCGTCAGTTCCTTGAAGGTTAGCACGGGTTTCAAGGGGATTGTTCTTTGATGGTTTCTTCCGTGTACAATCTTCATCCTCACTTTGTAGCCTCCGCGCTAATCGCGTTTGATTCCAAGATTCTGGAGTCTTTCGGTGAAAATAATCATCTGGTCCCTGAACCGACACGATATGGATTTGGTTCCCTGATGTTTCTCGATGAATCTCTCTGTCCCTGTCTCAGCATATTTTTCTTTATCCGCAGTTCTTTCTCTGCACCAGCGCTGCGGTTCGCTCGATCACTCCCCTTATCCTCTGCGGTTCGCCCGATCTCTCTCGTCTTCGCACAATCAACCCCCGCCAATGGAATATACTATCACGGCTGCAGTACTGATTCAATTTGACCTATACCCAACTCTCACCTATACCCAACTCTCGCCTCACTGCATCCACTGTTCTCACTTGAATAGCCTCGTCGATTCTTTTCAGTGTAGTCTTTGGCTCGCGCAGCGAACCATCACGAACTGCCATCCACGAAGTGCCACACGCATCGAACAGTGACGCATTCTTTTCAGTGAATATCTACGTTCTACCGGCTTACTAGTTCAGGGAGGTGTACACTACACGGGGGAGGGGATCGCCGCTCTACTTTTTGGTCGGCCCCACGCCCCACGGCGACTACTACTACGACCACTACTGCGATCGCGTAACAAAGAAAAGCAACGTGGGTGATGAGAGAGAACAACGATAACGAAACGAAATGGAAGCACACGAGAGGACACGCATGACACTGACGTGCACAAACAACACGAACGGGCAACGCGGTGAAAGGCGAATGCGGTGACAACTGTCTTTTACCACAGCAGCAGCAGACAGCGCCCCCAGACCGAGATGGTCAAACAAATAGGGGAAGGCCATAGACATGTACAAGACACCACCACGTAGAACACAAATAAAGAAACCAAAAGAGACACTGGTGAGAGAGAGAGAGACCGATGGAGACACACCCCAGAGTGAGCCACCGATGGAGAGACACCGATCTATGATAAAGACGGAGCCACGGCCGTGGCCCATTGGTACTGGACGGGGAGGAGCTCAGTTGACCCAGGAATCATCGCTGTCGTTGGCGGAGGAGTCGTCGTCGCCGCGGGACGACGGCGAAGACGACGACAGCGCCACGTGGCCGAAGAGCGCCGATAGCTCGCGGCTCTCGGAGGACGCGTCACTGTCTCGGCGGTTGCGTCGCGGTGACGGACTCTTCTCCTCGTCGACATTGGCAGCGGAGTCGGGCAGCGACACCGAGAGAACGAAGGACGAGGGCAGCGTGGCGCCCTCGACCGACGGCGTCGAGGAACTCGACAGCGACCACGCGTCTCGCGAGTGGTTCGTGAACGACCCCGACGACCCCGACGACCTCGACGACCGTCGCCGCGACGACGACAAGCGGCCGAACGAGTCCGAATCGCTGGGGTGGGACGACCACGGCAACGACAGTGAAAGCGACTGCGACAAAGACGACGACGACGGCGGCGGCAGCGAGGGAGACAGCGGCGGCTCCATTGCGGCCACAGGCACTGCCCTTGCATGTGTCCCTACCGCTGCGGCTGCTGACACATAAGTCGCTTCCGAAGCCATCGGGGACGAAGCCATCGGCGGCCGCGATGGCGACACCGAAGGCAACGTTTGACCGCGCACCGCCGCACTCGACGTATCTCGGGGTATCGCGGGAACCGCCGACGTCGCTGCCATCACCGTCATCGCGGGCGGCGCCATCGCACTCAAACGCGCCAGCGTCGCCTCGGTGGGATTCGCCGTCGCCACCTTCAGTCGGTACCGTCGTCGCTCAGAGCGGCTCCACCAGACGCCCGCCCCGACGGCCGGTAGCCCGACGAAGACGACCACGAGCACCGCGGTCTGCGCGCCGACCGGCACGAGCGGCACGTACACGGCGTAGTACACGTACACGAACCAGCCGAGCAGCAGCGTCGCCATCAGACGTAGCAGCTTCTCCGCGGCCTCCGGCGACAGACGCAGGTACCAGCGGACCGCCAGCCACCGCAACGACGACGGTCGGTCGAGCGCGACGCTGTCAGCGGTCACAGAGCGCAGCAACGACGCGATCCACGGCGCCTCGGCGGTCATCGACAAGCGGTCTAAGCTGCGCGTCAACGCCGCCGACGTCTCCGCGGCGGTGGACGAAGCGGTGGGCTCGAGGCGCGGTGGTGTCGAAACGGCGACCATGCGCAGCCAGGCGGCGAGCAGCGGCTGTCGCAGGGAGCCCGGCAGCCATACGTCGAGCACGAGGATCTCGACGACCGACAGGTAGCAAGCGTCCGTCGCCACCTCCCAGCCGCACACGTTCAGATACGCCACCTGCCACGAGTAGCCGCGCACCACCGCCTTCGTCAAGATGAAGTACAACCCGCCGCCGTTCAGTGCGAGCACCAGCCCCGCCGCCACCCACACGCGCCACGCGGTGGACATCTGCCACGCGGCCGTCTGCGACGATGACGGAGATGGAGACGAAGACGAAGCGTCCGTCGACGAAGAGGTCGTCGCCGAGACGACGACGGTGTCGTACGAGCGGTGACGGTAGCGCGCGTGGACGCGACTGAGGAGGTCCGCTGCCGCGGCGCGGCGGTTCGACTGTCGCTGGGCCAGCTCCGCCAGGGCCAGCAGCATTAACGTGGCGCCTCGTTGGCCCTCCGTCCTCTGGCGGGCGGCCTCAGACCCGTCCAGCCGCCTGCGGCGAGGGTCTGCGGCGCTCAAGCCCTGCGCTAGGAGCCACCGCTCGCGAGCGCGAAGACACGTCGCAGACACGGGCAGCACCTGCGGCTCTGCGTCTGCGGCCCCAACGGCCGCTGCGAGTCGATCAACGACGCTTCTTCGGCGGCGGCGGTGGTGGTGATCCCCGCCGGTGGAAGTGGACGGAACGATGGGCGTCGCCGCCTCCGCCGCCCACGGCTCCTTCGGCGACTCGTGCTCCACGACCGCCGGGCCCTCGACGCGACGCGACGGCGGCCGCGGCCAGAAGAGACCGAAGACGAAGGTCAGCGCCATGTCGAACAGCGACGAGAACACCGCCGCGATGACGAACGAGAACACGAAGGCGACCACCGACGCGTCGTCGCCGTTCAGCCCACACGAACCGGTCGCCGTGTCCGCGTCGCCGCTGTCGTCGATCGACACGCGCCGCACCACCGTCCCGCTCAGCGTCTCGGTTACGTCGCCCGCCGACACCGTCGCCGGCGGCGGCGTCCACCGACAGCGACTCTGCCACGGATCCAGCAGCGTCTTGCGGAACTCGCACGTGTCCCGGTCGACGGCCTGGCTCGCGCAGTAGCCGTCGTCCACCGGGTACTGCAGGTCGTACAGCACCGCCAACACGAAGCACGACACCGTCAGCGCCGTCAGCAGCTGCAGGATGTCCAGCACCAGCTGCTTCTGCCGCGTGGACCGCGCGAACCCGTCGTCGTCGTGGGGCGATCGCCTCGACGCTGCCGCCGCCTCCGCCGCCGGTGACTCGCCGAAGACCGACGCGGCGACCACCCGCAGATGCGGGTGCTGGTGCACCACCGTCCGCCACGTGCGCTGCAGCCACGACCGACCCGGCGCGAAGATCGGCGGCAGCGCCTGCGCCAGGTACTGCACCAGCAGACTCTGCCGCACCTCCTCGACGGTCGGCGGCGCCACCGCCGGCGTCGCGGCGATCGGCGTCTTCGCCCACGCCGACGCCGCCCCACCCGACGCCACCGACGCCACCGACGCTGCGGGTACTGTCGGAACCGCCGCCACCTTCGACGGCTTCTTCGCCGCCCGCCGCGACCACGACACGTACTGCAGCAGCATCAGCAGCAGCCCCACCGCCCACACCGCGCTGAACGTCGCCAATATCGTCGCCGACTGGTCCGCCACGTTGCCCGACAGCCCCACGGCCACCACCGACACGGTGCTGTCCAGGTCGCCCGCCGCGAACGACGAGAACGCCGCCACCGTCACCTTGCCCCGCAGCGCCAAGAGGCTGCTCGTCACGTTGCCGTCCGTCGCGCCGTAGCCGCACTTGCACTGCACCGTGCCGCCCACCACCGTCGCCTCGCAGTAGTCGTCGCTCACGACCCTGTTCGACGACAGGTCCAGCACGCTGCACACCGTGCGCGGCACCGGACATTGGCGGTGCACGCGCGCGGCCGCCAGCCCCGAACACGTCAGGTTCAGCCACACCTTCGACTCCGCACAGAACTGCGACACCCGCTCCGCCACCCCCACGCTGCAGTTGTGCCGCAGCCA
>SMOI01000194.1:2735-19416 GCA_008000375.1 Poteriospumella lacustris
ACCGACCGGTTCAGCTCCTCCACCACGTCGAACAGCTGCAGCTCGTTCTCGCGATGCTTCCGACGGATCTCGCGCAACGGCACTTTCGCCGCGATCGCCTCGTCGATCTCCTGCAACAGCGCCGAGTACGTCGTCTGTCCGTCGTCTTCTTTGCCGTCGCCGTCCGCGGCGCCGCCACCCGTCGCGCCACCGCCACCGACGCCTCCGCCACCGACGACCCCACCACCAGCGCCTGCACCTCCGCCGCCCAGTGTCAGCGCGTGGCCGGCGTGTGGCGTCGACGCCGTCGCGAGCAGATTGGTCTCCGACCCCAACGGCAACGGCCCCTCCGTCAGCAACAGCCAGTAGTCCGTCAGCTCGTCGCGGAGGTCGTTCTGGAACATAAGGTCGAACGTCGTCAGGTCGACGAGCGAGTCCTTCAGCAGGTGCCACTTGCGACAGATCTTCAAGTGCCACGGCAGCTCTTCGCACTTGCGCAGACTGTTCGGCTGCGACACGAAGTGCTTCACGATCAGCTGGTGCCAGTACAGCAGCGAGTTCTCGCCCGACGTCGCGATGTATTTCGATTGAATCGCCTCGCGAAACGGCTCCGAGTCGCTGGGTAGCACCAGCACCTTGTGCTCGTGGATGTACAACACCCCCAGCGCACAGAGGATCAGCAGCAACAGCTCCTCGACGACCGGCCCCAGCCCGTCGTGCTGCCCTCCGTCGTGCTTCTTCAGCGACGAGCTGAACGATTTGCGGGTGCCCGCCTTGCCGCCGCCTCGGCCATTGCCTCCGCCGCCACCGTTGCCGGCACCGGCATGTGCGGCGCTGCTGTGCAACTGGAAGTCGTCGAAGTCTTCGTCCTCGTCGCCGTTGTCCAAGAGCACGTCGTCGTGGCGCTGTGCATGGCCACGATACGCGTGGTTGTCCCGCCATTTGCGGTTGAGCTTGACGGCGTTGACGATGAAGGACTCGTAGTCGATCTCGTCGAAGTCGAGTTCCGACGTCGACGCGACCGGGTTGAGGCCGTACTCCTTGCGGATCTCTTCTTTAAAGATGTACGTCAGCAGCAACTCGAAGTCGGCGGCATTGAGTTGCACGAACTTGTTGACGCAGCGAAACAGCATGTCCTTCGACAGGAAGCAGCGCTTCTGGATGTCTTCCGACTTCAACACGCGTTCGAGCGAGCCCTGGTTACTCACGATGCCCTGTAGCGAGCTCCGCAGATGATCTTCGTGCTCTTTCTCCCGCTTGCGCTCGGCGTCGAGCTTCTTCGCCTTGAGCAGCACCTGCAGGTCGTTGAGAATGGCCCACAGCTCCTTCTCCTTCAGGCCATGGCGACACACCAGCAGCAGCGACAAGGCGCTGCCCAGCACGTCGCCCAGACCGGGACAGTTCACACCGCCGCGCATGTACAGCGGCAGACTGAAGAAGCCGTCGCCCGGATCCGACACGTTCGCCGCGAGATTCGTCGTCGTCGGTGCCGACGGACGGCCGCCATTGCCACCACCACCGCCGGTGCGACCGCCGTTCACGTTGGCTTTGCTATTGCTGTGATGGGGATTGGGACTGGCGGCCCCGGCCAGCGGCGAGTTGTGATGGTTGTTGGCGCCGTTGTCGTGCGTGCCGTTGAGGCGCTTCTTGGCCACCGAGTGCGGGGTGCTGGTGACGTTGGTGCCGTTGGCGGCGGTGCCGGTCCCCGGCGACATCAACGCGTCTTCGTTCTCGTAGTCGCTCTCTTCGTCGCTGCTGGACATGGCACTGACCAGGTCGAACGCAGCTTCGGGTGGGCTGTCCTCAGCGGTAACGTCGCCGTCGCCGTCTGCGTCGGCGCCGTGACCACCCTCGCCCGACGACAGGCTGCCGTCGGCGGACATCGCCCGCTTCTTGTGGCTGGCGGACGGAAGACGCTCTTCCGGAATACGCCCGATGATCGTTTGGATCAGTTGGTCGTTAGTCTGGCCGTAGCCACTGTCCGCGCTATCCAGTACTGCCAACTGCGCGGCAGACTCGACCGCCTGGTTGAGCACTTGGTTCGATTTGCTTTCGATGCCGGCGCGGATCTGAAACGCCTCCTTCTTGTCAAATTTGTTGGCGGTGGTACCCGAGTGCTGCGACGCCTGCGCCAGATGGTCGTGACTGGCACCAGGCCGTTGAGTCGTATGAGTGTCCACGCGATCTTCGGTGGCCTTGTCGTTGGCGTCGTCGCGATCGGCCAGTTGAGGATGCCAGGGATACAGCGCCTTCAGACCTTTCAATCCGCCGGCTTTCAGCGTTTGGTCACACGCCCATTGGGACGACTCGCGCGTCTTTGTGTGGCCCTGTTCACACGTCTCGAGAATGCGTGTCACGAGATCGGCGACACTGGCGGCCTGAATCCAGTTGTTGAACACGAACCAAATCGAGTAGCCGCGCTGACAGACGAAGTCGAGACACCGCAGGAACAGCCGCAAGAACTGCGGATTGCCTCCGAGTGGATGGGAGACGAGCTGCGATATCTGCGTTTCGAAGAGGAGAAACCCCTTCAGAACGTTTGAGTTGCCGGCCGATCCGACCGGATGCGCTCCACCACCGAAGGGGTGGCGAGGATCGTCCAGCGCGTTCAGTCCGGAGATCTTGGAGGTCTCGTCCACACTCGTGTGGTTGCGCAAGTACGAATCGATCAGCTTCCTGCATAGATCGGAGTCCAAGTTGGGCATACGCAAGCATGGCACGCCGCGACGCTCCAACTCCATCAAAATGCGACCCTTTGATCCAGCCTTCTTCTGGGTGGCATTGGCACTGCTGGGAGGATTCGATGTGACCGTCACGAGTACCTTCACATTCGAAGGTAGCTCCAATGGCAGCCACGACAGGCGATCTTCCTGGTCTTCCGAATTGCGCAGACGGTGTAGTCCGTCGATGAGAATGATGACTTTGCCTTTCTTCGAGGCCAGCTCCAGAAAGCGAGGCAACTCCCAGCTCAGTTTCTCTTGGGACACTGGCAGCTGCTTCTGTTCCAAGTCGAAGAAGGTCTTCAGGCCGGTCATCAGGCGGCGAAGCATGTGATTCACATTGAGCGACTGTCGCGAACAACCCACGGCGTGCCAAAAGATGTACTCGTCACCAGAACGAATGCGACTGGTTTTGGAGATGCGGCGATGCATCCAGTTCGCCAGAAGAGCCGATTTACCCACCCCTGACGTACCAACGACCATCAAGGGTGTCTTGCATTCCTCCATCGACAAGTCGTCGCAGTAGGTGTCGATCCGAGCGAACACATCTTTGGGGCCTGAGTATGCGAAATCTCGACCAGAAAAGCGAAGGGCCGCAAACTCCTCATGAACATGATTTTCCAAATTGCTGATACAGTCCAGTGAGGCTTTACTCATTTCGATCCAGCGGCGTGATGTCTAGATGGTCCACGTTCACGAAACACAAAGGTTGCCAATGCTGGACAGGACAGTACAAAAATGGATCAACAATGCTCGTTGCGATGAAAGTAATGAGATGTGTTCGGGTTCTTTCGACGGCGATCTTCCTCCTTCTTTATTTTTTTTCAAAGGAAACGCGGCTTGTTTTTCATGCCGCCGTCGCTGTGTGTCTGCTGCTGCGGCTGATGTAACGGAAGTGGCGTACCCAGATCCCAGGATATCACAGAAATGGGTCAGGGCAAGCGAAACGCTTGCGGCGGAACAACAGTGTATGTACCTATGTATGTAGCTGGTGTCTAGTGGAGACATGTTCTCACAAACAATACGTTGTTTCCTGCAAAAAGCGAGAGATGACGGAAAGAGGTAAATTAATGGAGGAGGGGCGAGGCTACAAATGATATTACATGGTATTCTATGGCAGTGTAAGAACCATACAGCCCAGAGCCATACCGAACTCGAACTCGGTAAATGAAAATCTAATGCTTCATTCCGATTAACCGCTTGTTTGCAACGTTATCAAACTAATATCAATTTCCACTGCAACCTGTTCGTGGGATCGCACCACCACCGCATCACCAACCGGTGTCTCTGGAGTCGACGAAGACTCTTCAACACTCGTCACCACAATAGTGGCCTCCTCAATGATCAGCAGTTCTGATGTCTCTTGAACTTCCTCTTGTGTTGGAGTATCTTCTGAAGGCTGAGACTCATCTCCCCAAGGGCACAAATAGCTCTTGTCGAATGCATAAGGAACATACTTCTGGTATCCGATGTAAGGTCCACCAATCAAGGCTGACGGAAATCACATCGATTGTAACTTGGTGACACGAAACTACATTGAAGTCTGCATATTCACGTACCTGGTATATTCTCACGGGGAATTTCTTTTTCAATTTCGTCCATAAATGTCGTTCCCATGATGGAAATCTTCGCAACAGTGCTGTGCATGCAAGAAGAAGATCATGAAAACTGACCACGATGGACGGTAAGAAGTGGTCACTTACCGAGCAGCTAAGAGGCCTTTAATGAAGAACCAAACTGTGTTGAAAATCCAAGGGGTATTGACCATGAAAGCTTTTCTCATCAATTCTAAAGAGAAGTGAAGGTCAGAGAACTGGTTCAGGCAGACAGTTGGTTTAAAGGTCATCAATCTACCTGGGTAGTTGTCCGATGCGAGAGCAATCACTGCACGAATAATTTCCTGCCCTTTTGCACTGAGGTGCTCAAATCCGACTCCATCTACAGACAAAATAGAGCGATGACCCAGCGGAACAGTGATTCAAGACGATGCTAAGTCTTACTCAGATCTCGGATAACGCAAGACTGAGCGATAACTCCATACGGAGGCTTGTCGCTTTCCAATCGGTCAATATCAGCCTTCTCCTCGTCAGTCAAGGTTGACAAAAAGGCGGACTCGCGCTCTTCAGAAATCTGCTCGAGAATGATCTGACGATATTCCAAGCAGTAAGTGGCATACAAAATGTAGTCTTCCAATGTGAAGTTATTCAACAGATCCTGCGGGGAAAAGTTGTACTGATCAAGAACTACGGGGGATCCCAGGATATCTTGGGCATCAGGGGCAATAATCAACGCGGGCATCAGTGATTGGATCAGCTCTCCTTTGGGGAACTTCAAAGGATGATCCATTCCTCTCTCCACGATATTTCTTCGAATTTCATCCACATTTGCCGTCTTTCGCCAACGAAGAAACTTGCCATATAAATCGCAAACCTTTTCGATGTTGTGGTCGTGACCTCGAAGATAACGAATGATTTTCCGATCTCCGATAACTTCTGGAAACGGAGGGGCGTCCATCAACAAATCGGCCAGACGCAACCGAACCGTGTCGATCTCAGCATGCTCTTGAGGCGTCCAACGAGGCATAATGATTAAAAGCCAAAACAAACACAACACTTCACAATTGGGAAGTGAGATTTTCTTTCCCATCGTTGGCAAGAACCGCTTGCAAGACGATGTTGGCACGAGCAAAGTCTCGTCGGCAATCTGCGAGGGCCAAGGCAATTTTTGAAACGGGTTGTCAAAAAAGAGCATGGTCTCTCTGACACAGCCGAGCATATCCACGTCAGTCGGATATCCAACATCTTGTCGGAGTATTCTACGCTCCTATTCTTTCGATTAGGACTCTATCCTCTTTGATTTTACTAAGCAAGACAACTTCCACATGCGACTACAACGAAACTAATACAAATACGCGACAGGATCATGTTGAATTTCGCATTCTAACTCATTTCGCAAAACTGCTACTCGGCCATCAGTTTACTTCACAATCGAAAGCTCAATACAAATGCAATGATCTCTCAAGGGCTATGTACATCCCGGTCAGTAGCATAGCTACGGTACTGATCAATGTGCAGAGGCGCAGTGCTTTTCAAATCGTAAAGTAAAATAGGACACCGAGTAACGGGAACGCAAAATTCAACAAAAGAATTCGAAACAAAGACAACTTGAACCAGCATCGCATAGTTACACATTACAATGATAATAAGATGCATTAAAAGCCTAAGGCCAGCAGGTAGCGCTTTAGTCGCATGTGGAAGTTGCCCTGCACAATAAGCTTGCCGGGCTTAACTTCCACTGGTTGTCCAACTACTTTTTCCATATCAGCCTTCAGTTCCTGAGCGTCGCCACTGATTTTTTTGACGATAGTGAACACTCGAGTGCGACCATTTTTGTAATCTGTGTATACAGGCAAGCTGTCATTCTCTCCTGCTCGCGTAACGTGAAAAGGGAAGGAGGGCGTCGTGGCCGACTTCGGGGCCCATCCTCGTTTGGGAATTTGAAACTCGGGATTATTATTCACAACTGGATATTTGAGATTGAGCTGGGAAAAATCGATTTCAGCTGTCTCCGCTGGTCTCTCAGCTGCGTGAAGAAAAGGAGGATTCGGTATCCTTCTCGGAGGGCGGCTGCCCATCAGCATTGGCAAAGTTCGGCGAAACATCCTCTCTCCAGTAAATGTGACAACAAAGATAAATCAATACGTTGACCCTTCAAAAGGTTGTAATGTTTCGATCAAATGAAAGAACCATGAGAGAAAAGGACAGAGGAGTTGAGTGCAAAACATGGTTTCGATTTCCTTCACCAAACGTGTGGTCACTGAACTGTTGCTCAGCACATGACTGCTTCGGCGGCTGTTCCTTCGGTCGGCACGGCCTCCTCGGCGGGGTGTCGAGAGGGAGAAGGGGGGCCGCTGCTGTGAACATCGTCATCATCATCATCGATGCCGTTTTGAATGTCGAGAGAGAGGGGTGGCCATATTTTATTGGACTTGTGATTTAAGACTTGTGACTTGAAAGGGGTTTTCCTGTGCGAAAGCTCTGTTGCCAAACGTGGAAGTTTATTTTCGAACGAGTACTTTTACTTGAGAACAGTTGTTGCACAAATGGACCAGCTGGAAAACCACGCGTTGGATCAAGCAACTGATGAAGATGTCCAGCAAGTATCATTCCATCGAATTGAAGAGCTTGAAAACTATGGCATTAGCAAAGCTGATATAAGTAAACTTAAGCATGGTGGATATCACACAATCGAAGCTGTAAGATGCTGTCTCCCTCTTGCGCGTCTGACAACTTCATCGTTGATGATGTTTGACTGTCGGTCGATGTTCTATGCAGATTGCACATGCAACAACTCGCAAACTTATCGAAGTCAAAGGAATCAGCGAGCAAAAGATATTGAAGTTGAAGGAAACTATCAAGGCTCAACAATTAGTCTCGCTGGGTTTCCAAACGGCATCCAGCAAACTCGAGTGCATGAAAGACATCATCACTATCTCCACAGGTAAATGCTTTCGGTCCATTAAAGTACCATCAACGATGTATTTAAAAGCCGACTATTGTGCAGGTTCCACTGATCTAGACAATCTTTTGGGGGGAGGTATCGAGACTGGTTCCATCACAGAGATCTTTGGTGAATTTCGAACAGGAAAAACACAGCTCTGCCATACACTGTGCGTCACTGCTCAACGACCCTTAGATCAAGGCGGAGCAGAAGGACGAGTAATTTATATCGACACAGAGGGTACTTTCCGACCTCAAAAATTGGTGGCTATTGCAGAAAGGTCAGTGCCTTCACATGCCGCAGACTTCGTCACAGAGACATCTAACCGTCTCATTTTTACAGATTTCAAATGAATCCGGAGGAAGTGCTGGATAATATCATTTGTGCCAGAGCTCACAACTCGGAGCAGCAACTAGAGTTATTGGCAGATGCGGCAGCGTTGATGAGTGAAAGTCGACATGCCCTTCTGGTGGTAGACTCGGCAACGGCACTGTATCGAACAGACTATATGGGCAGAGGAGAATTGTCTGAGAGGTGTGTTTGGTGATTTTGTATGCATATTCTCTTTGGATTAGTTCTAATGTTGGGTTATGTTTCACAGACAAATGCATCTTGCGCAGTTTCTTCGACAGCTTACCAGATTGACAGAAGAGTTTGGTGTTGCTGTGGTCATCACGAATCAGGTACATATGACGTTGCGAGTCCTCGTTTCACTAGAGATGCTAACTTCATTGTCTTCTCCATCAGGTTGTTGCCAATCCTGATGGCATGAGTTTCGCCAAGGACAACACAAAGCCTATTGGTATGTTCCATTATAGTGTGTCACACCGCTCTGAAGTTTACGAACTCATTTCTTTTGTCGCGTCGCTTAGGTGGCAATATCATAGCACACGCATCAACCACAAGACTGAAATTTAAGAAAGGGCGAGGCGACAACAGAATTTGTACTGTGTATGACTCGCCCTCACTCCCCGAGTCGGAGTGTACATTTTCGATTGGGCAAGCTGGTGTTGAAGACGCGAAAGATTTGTAAATAGTAAATTGTGTCGAGCACTGTCATAAAATTAGAACATTACAGCAGGCAACAAGTTTAGAAGACGCGGAAGATCTTCTTGACGTTGAGGGCCTATAAAAAGGGAACAGATGAGTTAGAGAAATGACCACGTAGGGGGAAATGGCTGGATTGTGGCGACACATACCTTGTTGACGGCAGGGAAGTGCTCAATGACGTTGAATCTAACGGTCTTGGCAAGAGGTCTGCATTGGCCGATGGTGACGATGTCACCCTCACCAACGTTCTGGAAGGCAGGGGTGCAGTGAACAGACATGTTCTTGTGCTTCTTGGCGAAACGACGGTACTTGGAGAAGTACTGAAGGTAATCCCGTCGGACCACAAGGGTTCTCTTCATCTTGTTGGAGATGACCATGGCCTTCAAAATTCTACCACGGATGGACACGTTGCCGGTGAAGGGGCACTTCTTGTCGACGTAGTTACCCTCGATGGCAGCCTTGGGGGTCTTGAAGCCGAGACCAATGCTCTTGTAGAATCTCATGCCCTGAGAGAAAAACAATCATGTTAATAGTTTTCCAATGATTGGAGAGATAGGGGTAATGATACCTTCTTGGACTTTTGGCCCAGGACTCTCTTCTTGCCGATGAAGATGGCATCCTGCTTTTGGTAGGCCTTCTCGGTCTAAAGAACAAATCGAAATCGGTGAAAAATTGTTCACAGAATAAAGAGGAAGAAATCGGGACATACTTGGTCAGCTTCTCTAAATTCAGACATTTTGCTCGACTTATGATATGTGTAGACTCGTCACCTGCAATTAATTGCCGAGTCTCGACCATCACAGCGACAGGCATCAAAAATGGCAGTGCTCATTTTGTGGATGAGGTCTGCGACTCACTTTGACGGAAATGCGAAGGAAATCCTTGTGTCGAGATTTGGGGATCTGGGGATCTGCTATGCATGCTCCGTAACACATAGCAACCATCCATCGCTGAAGAAGGGTGTGTCAGTGATCCGTTAAAAGTCCAGACCTTCGCTAATTTTCGGGCCTCGTGGTGGCGGTTCATGTGTCCTCTTTTTCATGTGCATCGATTTCGATACTGTTATGCTATGGCGCCGTCTTTGATGATTGATTCACAACATTTCTCATCATATTGCATCTCTCGAAAAGCGCGTAGCTATTTCATCATTGTTAAAAGAACGATTTGATAGGATAGAATGAGTCACGATTGGGAACTCTCCAAAGAAAATGTCATCCCAGTGAAGAGGGGCAGAAGTATTCAAGACTGTGGCCACCCTCTCAAGCCCTCTCAAAGCTCTGAGCTGACTTTCGAAACTACTCTTCAGCAAAATGCTGACAACGCAGAGGGTCTCCTATCTGCTTACATTCAATATTATACCTGGATCCGTCGACGAGCAGGTGACAACAAAGCCTCGGCCAAGGCACTTCTGGAGGTGAGCTCCCCGTAGCTTTTTTGACTCTTACCTCTGACTTAATCAATCGCATTGCTTCCTACAGCGTTGCACGAATGATCTTCTTCGCTTCTCGGAGCTTCAAAACAACATGCAATATGTGAAGCTATGGATCGAATATGTAAGTCGAATATGTCCCCTCTGACGCTATACCGTCGACTCACCTCAATCAATGATATCTCGTATAGGCGGATCTTGTGACGGATTCCCAAGATGTGTTTTCGTTCATGCAATCGAACGGTGTTGGCACCAAAATGTCGTTGTTCTGGATCGCGTGGGCCTTCATTGCCGAGAAGGCGCAGAACTATCAACTGGCAGATAACTTATTCCAAAACGGAATTCGTGAAGGTGCCGAACCGAAATCTCTTTTGAGTCAGCGTTATCAGCAATTTCAACGCCGTATCACTCGCAAGTACCTTACGGCGATGGAAAACGGTGAGGACTTCGCCCCTCTTCCCACCGAGCAGAAGGCACCAAAGTTGACGGCCTCGTCGGGCTCTTTTAAGCCGGCAGAAAAGTTCTCTGCCCCATCCACAACGACGGCGTCAGTTGCTTCCAATAACTTCGAAGTATTCGCTGATGTGGATACGAATGTCTCGTTTGGCCAGTCATCCGCGCTGCCGAAGAAAGCTCGTTCGTTCCTCGCCAACGAGAATCAGCGACTCAAAGAGAACATGGGTAAGTTGTACCTCTGCATTGTCTTGTGAGCATCTGACCATGAATGAATTCGAATTCGACGTAGGTGTGGTGGAGAAGTGGACCAACCCCCTTATGCAGCCCGTCGCCACCAGCACGCTCGGCCCCAGCATTCCCATCTTCAACGATGCGGATTGCATCCCTGTCTTCGATGACCATCAAGTGGCACCTAAGCCTGCTGCGTTCTCGATCCCTATTTTCGATGATTCGCAGATCGTTGAACCGATCAGCCAACCCGCTCCTCTGCCGCGTGAGCCCGAGCCGACGCCCGTGGTGGAGGTATTCGAGGAGTTTGTCGCTCCGGTTGTCGCCCCGGTGGTTGAGCAGCCTCCAGTAGATCCCATCATCGAGATTCATGAAGACCAAACCATCAACACGAAGCTCGCACTCGAAGATATCGAGAAGATGTTCACCGAGGAAGATTTCTTTGTAAGCGACTCGCAGCCCGCTGTTTCACATGACATTGTCCCGTGGCTAACTCTTGGTGTTGTATCGTGTTGTGTTGTGTTGTGCGCTTATTCTCAGTAGGATATGAGGTAACTCTACGTGTTCGACATCGTGTGCAGATATCCAGATATATACACCGCTCGTCTCGTGAATCCAACCGTCTCCTTCGTGCGTGATTCCTGTTCTTTTCGTGTCTTATTTCTCTGCCAACTGGCGGCTACCTATTCGTTTCCTTCGATGCTTCGTTTGGCTGTGTTATTTATCTTGTTTTTGTCTTTGTCTTGGCTTTGCTGTTCTGTTGGTCGTGCGATTTGACTTGTGAACGCATTGTAGAACAGACGCCTCGCAACTGTCGGAGGACGACGGTAGTGGTGGTGACGACGAGGTACGCTTCGTTGACGGGAGATGTGTATCGCTGTCTTCGCGTCGTGTCGGTGACCCTGCGCTCTGTCATCAGTACGTAGATCTCGACGTGTACTTGTCCAGCTGCCGCCGCAAGTACGCCGCCGCCCTCCCCAATCCCCTAACTATTGCCCCACGTCCTCCGCCACCCCCTACGATTCCTCTGTCATCCTCTGTTCCTTCTTCTCTTTCAAAGCGACCACGACTGTCATCCTCCGTTGAAACACCTGTCCCCGCCGTTCGAATCTCCTTCGAAGCGACGTCGCCCATCGTGTTCAGCCCCGTGCGTCTCAGTGGCGCCCCTACACCGGCACGAACAACGCACGTGATCACCGAGGCGGAATTCACTCGCTTTCAACGCGAATGGTACGACCGCCACGAGGCGATGCTGCATCGATCCACGGAGCCGCTGCATTTCCAACAACTTCTGTCGCAAATCGGTCGGAAACTGCCGCGCTTTATGGCACCCCACGTCGCCTTCGACGGGAAGACCTGGACGTTAGCGCACGCGTTGGCACGTGGGAAATTCGGTGTGGCGGTGTTGTTGGAACAACAATCGTCCAACCGCAGCAGAGGGCAGCCACCGCGAATGGTGATGAAAGTCGACCGCGACCATTTCTCGGTGCACTGGGAGGCGACCGTGCACAGTTTGGTACGCTGCTCGTCCACCGACAAGGCGCTGCTCGTCGTCGATAACCCACCGTGTTTTCGCCTTTACGTAGATGGTGCAGCGAATGCGCACCCAGAGCGTCGTAGAGCCGCGCAATGATGACGCGCAGCTGTTTCCGTGGCTACCCGTGGTGGGTCTACGAGGCTTCGCCGATTGTACCGCGGGTTTTCTGCCGTTTGTGGGCGAGTTTACGTTGATTTCGCTGCTGCAATTGCTGAAAATCCGCGTGTTTGACGCCGCGGAACAAGAACTGCTGGCCGCTCTGGTCGCTGCCCAGATGTTGGCGGCTCTGCATCGTCTTCATTCGCTCGGCGTGCTGCATTGCGACGTCAAAGCGGACAATTGGATCGTGGAGGTGCAGCCTGACGTTGTGCGCGTGCGCCTCATCGACTTTGGGAAGGCGCGGCCGCTCGTGGTCCACGCTGAAGACGACGGGGCGTTTCGCGCATTCTTTCGAACGCCCAGCTACGTCGGCCATGTCAGTGCACGTGCCTATCGCAGCCATCACGAACAAACGCACCGCGCCTGGACGTACATCGTCGATTACCACGGCGTCTGCTGTTGCCTCCATCAACTGTTGTACCTCGATGAGCTACGCGATGCGGCCTACGCCACCGACGCCGTGAGTCGTCGTGGCTACTCTGCCGACATTGTGAACGACCTCTGCGTCCAACGCGGTGCGTCCTCCGTGGTGCTTCCCACCGCCGGTCTACGTCGATACTGGGATCACCGCGTATGGACCACCGTGTTCGCGGTGCTGCTCAATCCGCCCGACGATCTGCACCAACCGGCGGACCTGCCCCGATGCCTCGACGCCTTGCAGACCTTCCTGACGCGTCAGCACGTCGCCGTGACGGTAAGCGCCCCACGGTGGTCTCTACGTCTTCTCTCACCAAGCCTCGTTGCTCATTGTCACTTGTCCGTGTGTGCACAGAACACCGTCCGCAAACTCCACACCGCTATTCACTCGAAGTCACAGTTTCTGTGACGCGCAGTCCACCCACCCCTCCCCATCACCTTTTGAGTGTCAGTCAGTCAGTCAGGCAGCCGAGTGCCGTCGTTGTAACAACCACCGTGTGTACGTCCTGTGCTCTCCCTCAGTCGGGAGAGCTGGTAGCACCTTCAAAACAACATCCTTCTTGCGATGAATCCTATCTTGCCACACAGACACACACGTTATGGGTGGCAGGGAGAGAGAGAGAGGGGGAATGAACGATATACAGCTACATGTACATACAACGGAGGTCGACCACCTCGGACGACGACGAGACGAGACGGCGGGAGGGGAGCACCGCCAACCAAAACAAACAAAAGACAAAAACAAACGAAACAAAAGACAAAAACAGATTCTTAATGATGAACGGGGAGGGGTCGCGCGTGTGTGTCTATTTGACATCCAGTCCGGGCACAGGCAACAGCGGCGGGAAGGGCTCCACGAGATCGGGCTCGTCTGCGATCTCCATATACTCGTATTTCGCAATGCGTTTGTAGTCGATGGCGAAGTTCGGATCGTTCGCACTGATATGTTTGGCCGTTTCGAAGTCATCGCCCGCCCCGACGAAATTACCTAAGGCCTTGTGGGTCCAGCCACGTCGAAAGAACAAATACGGGTTCTGATTGTCGAGGTCATGGGCCTTGTTGAAGAACTGCAGCGCCTCGGAGTGCCGACTGAGACATTGAAACGCCTTGGCAATCGCCAGCAAACACAGAAACTCTTGTCGTTGGACCCGGATCCAACGCGTGTTCAAACACGCTTGGAAGTATTCCAACGCCAACGTGTAGTCCCGTTGCACCATCAGAATTTGTCCGTAGAAAAAGAACAAAATGCCCTCAGTGTAGTTGTCGGGAATGTAGCGTTGGTAGGCCTCGGAGATGCAGATGTCGGCGATGGCCCGCGCTTGGTGGTAGTCGCGGGTCATGTATTTGCAGAGAATCATGTGATACTGCAGGATCCAATCGACCCGTCGGCTGTAAAAGAGTTCCGATTGCAACTCGTCGAGTGCCTTGACGTCTTCGGCGGGCACGTCCGGTGGAGACAACGTCTCGGGATGGGACCGATGCTTGGTGATATCCGCTTCACAGGTGCGCACCATGGCCGCGTTGAATTCGTGGGCTTCACTGAGCATGTCGTATGCCTCGTTGAAGCTGCCCAAGTCGATGTAACAGAAAGCGATGAACGATTGGGCGCGGATTTGACTGATTTTGTCGTTGGTTTTCTTCAGAATCTCCAACGCTTCGAGATAGTCTTGCAACGCCCCCGCATTGTCCTTCAACAATCGTCGGACGTTGCCCCGGGACAACAGCAGGGAGCATCGATCCGAGAAGCCTTTGAACTCCGCCTGGTCGTAGTCTTGCAACGCCAGTTCGTAGTCACCCAACTTCATGTGGCAATCGCCTCGGAGATAATAGTTCTCGGCATTGGCGGGGTTGATGGCGATCGCCTTGCCAAAGTCATGCAACGCCAGTTTATGCGCTTGAATCTCATGGAACAACGTTCCCCGCATCTCCAAGACCCGATGAATGGGGAAGGACTTGGGCTTCGTGGGTTGTTGCTGCGTGTTGTCCATGTTGGCGAAGACGTCCAAGGCGTTGCTTCCGTTCGAGTCTTGCGTCGAATTGATGATCTTCGTCAATCCTTGAATGGCGTCCTTCTGGTACCCCTCCGCGCGACGGCAAAACGACAAGTTGTACACCGCCTTCATGTTCTGTGGCGACCGCATCAAAATGTACTCGAGAATCTTCACCGCTTCGTCGTACCGATGCAAACGAATCAAACAGGTGGCGGCCATCAGATGGAAATCATCATCGTCGTTGATGTACTTGATTGCCTGTACAGCACCGGCAGCAGTGGGCGACGTTTAGCGTTCAAAGACCGCACCATCAAGTTCAAACAATCGACTTACCCGCCATGCATCGACCAAGGCCGACTCGATGATGCTGTCTTCATGCACAGGCAGCATCATTTTCGCTTGTGCTCGTTTGTACAGCGTCTCCGCCAACTGTTCTTCGATTTCTCGTCGTTGCGCCGGTTGAATCGCTTGTGACGAATTGTTGGATTTCGATTGAGGACGATGGCCGTGGCTACTGCGGCCTCGTCCAGCGGGCTGAGCTTGCTCTGCATCGGTTTTGAGATTCCCACTGACTTCGTCGAGCTCGTTCCAGAAGTTCTCGTCGTCGTCTCCGTTCTCAGTGGTGTCGTCGCCGGTGTTGAGCCGTCGCCGGTTATCGGTCTCGGCGGCCGAGGATGCAATACGCTTCATCACCTTCCCGCCTTGCATAATGGTAGCAGTGGCGGTTGATGACGCTATCCGTGACGAAGCAATGCTGCCGTTCACGTTTGCAAACCCAACGCCGCTGCTGCCATGATGAGGCTGACCGGGCTCCTTGCCCTGCCCCAGTCGCCCGTCCAACAACTTGACAGCCACGTCAAAATCTGTGAGAGGAACAACAATAACGACAACGACATATGAGGTCCAAGAAGACGAAGAAGTAGCTACACAGCGCAGTGCGACCCACCGTAAACTGCTTCAATAATTTTGTTTTGTTGACCGGTGCGAAACCGAATATCGCCGCGCTCTGTTCATGCCGCCCATCATCAAATCATCACCGAAACACAAACATTGTTCAGACCGGTAAACACTTACCTGCATACAGGTGCGCTTGGTCACTCTCGATGAGAATGGCGTTGGTGAGTTGTTCTTCTGCCTTTTGGTATTCGTGGATGATTTTGTAGGCTTTGCCCAGCAAGGACCTCGCGTTCACGTGAGTCGCATCCAGTTGAAGCACCTCGGTTGCATCACTGATGGACGCTTCATACATTTTCAAATCAAAATGCGCTAACGCACGTCGATACTTCACTTTGATTTTGAACTCCGTGGAACAGGCAGCTTCGTCTGAAACGGCGGCCGTGAAATCTGTTGCAGTGTACAACGACTCAAGAACTGACGGATGGAAAACGACACGGAAAAACCAGGAAAAACACACCTTTCACTGCATCTGCAAACCGCCCGAAATCCACGAAGACACACGCCCGTGCGAAATAATTTCCTGCGGTTGGTTCATATAAAATGGCGGAATTGAGGTCTTCCACGGCCAGGTTGAACTTCTTGAGTTTTGCCAGGCAAAGACCGCGATTACAATAGTGAGCGCCGTTCTCAGGTTCCAAGAGAATGTTGTAGCTGTAGTCAAAGTACGCTTCGTTGTACATGTCGAGCTGCTTGTGACATATGGCTCGATAATTGAACAGGCTGACGGTGGGGTTGAATATGATGCCTTGAGTGAAGCAATCCAAGGCACCTTTCAGATTCCCCGAATCTAAGGCAGTTTTACCCTCTCGAAGCAAGATAAGAGACTTCTGTGCATCGGTCATGAAGTCCTTCACGTGAGCCATGGCGGCGATAAGGGTCGCCGACTTCTCGGCCCCTCGCTTCGCCGGGAAAACCGCGAATGACTGATTTTTCTTCAACGACATTTCAACTATGAAAATGGAATTACATGCAAGCCTTAACCATCCCCATAGCTACCGCAAAACAGGAAGTTGCTCTAAATAAAGTGTCACAAACTGGCGACAAAAACTGGCAACAAAGCAAGAGAACCGAAAAGTCCAACTGCTGTGAGAGTGAGAGCTCCTTGCAACTTTTTGTAACGGCTCAAAACCCGTTTCATTTTTTCGCATGTCATGGAAGACGGCGCATGTCACGATGTGTTTTATACTAGTTGTGTATGCGGCGGCACGATGCGCATGTATGTCCAAGGTGAACGGCTGAATCAACACCGCGTTGCAGC